>JAGSMP010001739.1:0-40425 GCA_029286625.1 Parnassius orleans | reverse complement strand
TGGCAGGTGCACAGAAATTCTATAGCACATCTCATGGCTTCCAATGTGGCGGTATAACCATCTAGTTTAGATCAAATAGCAGCATCAAAGGTGGAAGACGTCTGTTACTGTGATCGTCAACCCGTTTGTCAAGCGTGGCTATTAATACACGTGGACATGTACCTCTCCTATAGTAGAGAGTTACTAAGTTATTTCACGTTCTGATAAAGCCTACGTACCCGATGTAACATCTATGCGATAACTTCAAGATATACTAACTTGTTGTGTCAGATTGTTTAAAATGTTTGAATTATCTTTAGAATTTATTTTATTTCTCTTGCACACATACATATAATAAAAATAATGTCCTCCACATCGAATATCTGTCACGGCGTCCATTCTCAACAGAGACTTCATCTGCGCAGGACAGGATTATAGTGTCCGATTGTATGAGTAAACATAAGTGCACTATCTATTTCCTCACTCTAATAGTCCGCCACGACCGGAAGAGATATTCACCATCTGTAGCAGTTACATTTCCGTCAGTCATTGAAATATGGTATGCACTAGTACCACCGCGTTTGTTTTTTATGGATGACCAAAATAATTTAGAATCAAGCTATTTGCTTCTTCAGGTTGCTAACGTAACGGTTATAGCACTCTGTTGCCATTCGTCCACAACGAGAGCTTAATTTTAACTTTAATTCATCCATAGGATTTCCATATTTTTAAACCGACACCTGATTTTATATTTATCTTTAAGGGTTTTAATGAGATTTTTATCAAACCAGGGTATTTATTATTTCTTATTTTCTTCACAGGGTTAAACTTTAAAATAATGGCGTTAATTTTACAATAGAATATTTCAAGCATTACATCTACACTATGATGATTCTTAAAATATATTCCCAGATGCATTTTGACAATTTTATTTATGTTTTCATAATCCCTTTGTAAAAGTTCAACTTAATAATTTTATTATTAAAACAGTTTTGTTTCATTAATCAACGTAATATCAACCTCCAGAGGTGGATGTAATTGATCGATAATGCTTAATGAGTTATGAGAACGGCTCACAGTACAAGATGGCAAGTGAGATAAAAACAAGATCGAGAATTTGGTTTGACGCATTAATTATATGATTAAGTTGGTGTAAACCATTCATATGTGTAAAGACAATTAAGAATTTATTTAGTCTTGTTAGTTTGTTATCATTCGCAACATGACCTAACAAACTACAGTTAATACTAGGTGTCGCGTAGGATGCGACAGTGAGAAAAATAGAAGATGGATGGATGATTTTTGACGTGGTAGAGCCATGCTGCAGCTATATTAGTAGTATAGTTGTAGCAAAATGGGTCGGCTCGACCGGGAAGTACCACGCTCTCAGAATAATAGCGTAAAATAGCAGCTTAACGCTGCTGTGTTTCGTATGGTGAGTGTAGAGAACCGGAGACCCTTTTTACTGGAAAGGAGGCATTCCATCTTAGTCCTCACGGGTGACAACGTATCTGCATCTGCATTCACAAGCGAGGATAGATATAGATGCCTGTGGGCCACAGCAACCACTTACCATCAGGTGGACTGTGTGCTCGCTTGTCACTCTTATCCCATAAAAAAAGATTTCCATCTATATACTGACTCATCACATTATCTATGGTACCATAAGGCCTAGAGACTTGAAATTTTGTAGGAATGTTCCTTTCGCCGATTAGGGGTCAGCTAAGAACGGATTTTACGAAACTCCACCTCCAGGGGAGAAAATTTCAGATTTTCAAACTATGGTGGTTGGTTTGAAAAGTTTCCGACATAACAAAGATACAAGACATTTTTTCTTAAAATTAATTTTTATTTTTCTACATAGTCTCCTTGTAAATCTACACACTTCTCCTAGCGATGCTCCCATATCTCTAACGCGTCCATATAATACTCGGCATTTTTGTCTGCAAAATAATTGTTCACGAAGGTGATTGCCTCCTCATTTGATGAAAATCTCTGTCCTCCGAGCGCAATTATAAAATGAGGAACTAAAAGAAGTCGTTTGGGCTAGATCTGGTGAGTAACGCAGATAGTCAACCAGTTCAAAAAGTTTGTAATTCTAAGAATTTTCGCCATGGCAACCACTGTGGTGTGAGACGGCGCGTTGTCATGGTGAAACAGGATTTTCTTTTACTGAAGATAATCGATTAAGATAACTCCATAACTATCCCAAAAAACAGTCTCCATTATTTTCCCAGCCGAAAAACAGTTTTTCCTTTTTTCGGAGCCAGTTCTCCCCACCCTTTGCAGTCCACTGTTTTGACTGTATTTTTGTTTCGAGCGTATAATGGTGTATCCAAGTTTTATCTACAGTAATTGATCGGCGCCAAAACTCGGATTTATTGCACCTAAACTGCGCCAACAGTGCGTTGAAAATGTTCATTCGAACACATTTTTGGTCTAACGTGAGCAAACGCGGCACCCAACGCGCTGACAGCTTTCTCATGCCTAAATCTTGATTTAATATATGACATACACGTTCTTTGGACATTTTCATAGCCTCTACTCTCTCTCTTATTTTAATTCGGCGGTCGTCTAGCACCATTTGGTGAACTTTAGCGATGTTATCATCAGTAGTTGCAGTTTTTAGACGTCCCGAACGTTCATCGTCTCCCAAGCTCTCACGGGCACGTTTAAATTCAGCTGCCCAAAATTTCACTATGGCAAATGATGGTGCAGAGTTCCAATACACAAAGACCAACTCATCTTTGATTTGCGTAGGCGTGTTGCCTTTTAAAAACATACATTTGATGACAAGTCGATAGTCAATGTTTTCCATTTTCACAAAAACACTCACTTCGACTCACTCAAACGACTGTCAAATAACAACTACAGGTCCAAAATGGCTGAAATTTTGGTACGTAATTTTACAAAGATGCACAACTTATTTACTAGCTTTTATTGAAAAGTGCTTACATTTTTCAACTTTTCAGATCACCCTTGTATATATATATATATATATATATATACATATATATATATAAAATAAATATACGCGTCTGAAATGGCTGAAATTTTGCTGCTAAACTGTTAAAAGATGAACAATTTTTTTGCGCCCAGAATTAAAGTAAGGGCTACTCCGGAAGTGGGAGGGAGGTGGTGCATGCTCAGCATACCATGCAGCCGGCTGCGTGGTTATGTGGGACCCACTATGAAACCTAAGTGCCTACCCACTTAACACTACCTGGGACTGGCTATTGCCTAAATGGCCTTTCACATATCGGAAGCGACCCCTTGAGTAAGGGGCGCAGGCGGCGAGTAGCCGCTGAGGAGCGTGCCTAACTAAGGCAAATTATGAATTGGGAGAAGACTCGGCCTGAGACTCCAGGAGGCAATCCAGGTCGGCCGAAAGCTTGTTGGGGTATCCGAGAGAGTTTTCGGCCTGCAAACTCGATAGGAGAGGGTGGGGCTAGAGGCCGCCCCACGAATGAGATGATTGAGTGAGACTGAAGTTTTAAGAAGTTCTCGGAGAGTGATTTTAGAAATTGTTGGATTGTGGGGAGCTCTAAGTCTCGGTGAAGGTCGGTGTTACGGACGAACCAGGATGCGTTCGTAGCCCGACGACAAAAAGAGTTTTGAACAACTTGAAGTTCGTTTAGGATGCTAGGTTTAGCATGAGCAAAAATGGGGGCCGGGTATGTCATAACTGGTCGTATACAGACCATATAGGTTCGCTTTTGAGGAGATATTTTACTGTGTCGGCCCAGCATGCTGTTGAGCCTACCCAGGTAGAAGCGCACGGTAAGTTACTTAGCATGGGGCTTAAAGTGAGCCTCGTGTCAAAAGGTGACACCGTATTTGGCGCCTATTAGGGACAGGGGTTCCTAATAATCATATTAGCGGAATGGTAGTGGGCGACGTCGATTATGTTTGAAGCAAACGGCGGAGCTCTTCTCCGGGTTCACATCGATACGCCATTTTTGGAACCAAGCTCCTAAATCACTAACTGACTGTTGGATCTTGTTACAGATAGATAGAAGTGAGGCACCTTTATAATTGAGGGCTGTGTCATCAGCAGAAGGAGAAATGAACACCATTCGACGGGATTGGAATGTCGTTGGTGAACAGTATATATATAAAAGAGGGGCAAGCATGGAGCCCTGAGGACACTGGCTTGGATATGATGGAGGAGGAGGAGAGATGTCTGCAACGAAAGGTATGATCCTCAAGTAGGAGGCCACGCGACGGAAAAGACGATCAGGAGGCCTAATTTGTATAGCATGTAGATAAGGCCTTCATGCCAGACTCTATCAAACGCTTTAGCTATGTCAAAAAGACCGCGATGGTCTTATAACGACGAGGATAAAAACCGCTGAGGATATATTATACTATACGGTGAACTTGTTGGGGGGCATGGAGTGTTTCGCTCGGAAACCAAATTGGTGGGGGATGAGAAGAGGGTCGCCGTTTGTGGAAAGATGGCATGATGGACGGTGATTGAGGGAGGTGGTGAGCCCTTCCTGGCTTGGGATTCCAATGACGGTTGCCTCTTCCACCTGGTGGGAAATTAACTGAGATTAAAGCAGGCGTTAAAGATTATAGCCATAAGGTGATCACCCGCTCAGAAAAATGTTTGAGGGCTTGGTTGGAAATGCCATCCGCACCCGGTGCCTTTTTGGCCTTCAGTCCTTTGATGATGGATGAAATCTCATCTTTGGACACAGTGATAGTCAGAGGCAGTGGGGGTGAGTTCCGGCTGCGGACCTCATCCTCCACTGCCTGGATGTGGGAGACGTCGGTGGATGTGAGATGGAGAACATTGCGCAGCGATGTTGTTCAAAGCACTCAGCCTTTTCATCGTCCTGAAGGCAATGATACCGTCGGGACGGGAGAGAAGGGCTGTGTGTAAGGGGAGATATTCTGCATGAGCTTACTTTTCGAGATCTCTTAGTTCGGAAAGGCGTGAACGGACTTCTCGTTGAAGACGATTGGCTGTACGCTCATAGTCAGGGGGGATAGAGGTAGCTCTGGAGAGCAGCTCTTGGTTTTTATGAGGTTGCTAATATCTGGGGAAGACTATTATTAGCAAACAAGCGAGCCTTTCATTCTCCTTAAGGGAGGATTTTACGAGGGTGGTGAGAGAATCAACCGCGGTGTCGATTTTTCCGGTGCTGTCGAGGATGTCGGAAGAGAAGGTGATTGGGGAGTCCGGAGAGTCCATAGCTGAGGCTAAGGACTCCCTGAAGCCCTTCCAGTTAGTGAAGGTTTTGGTGGAGGGAGTTGAAGGAGGTGGCTAATGGCCAAGTATGAGGGAGACTGGACGGTGGTCTAATCCTAGAGCGTTGTGAGTCTCAATTGCTCTGAGGTTGAGGGAAACTCTTTTTACTAGCGCAAAGTCTAGCACGTCAGGAGCATGGTCGGTATTGTCGGGATAGTGAGTGACAGCGGGGGGACTGTAGACGGTAAGGTCGAGAGACTGATTGATATCAAGCAGTTCCTTGCCACTACGAGTAGTAGTAAGACAGGCCCATTCAGTATGCTTGGAGTTAAAATCACCAAACATAATGACTGGATTGCCTAATGCGAGGATGGCCTCAAAATCGCTCTTAAGGGGGAGGGTTCCATTAGGATATAACTAGAGGCTATGATGATGGACTGATGTCCAGTCAAGGCTAGCCTTATACCGTGGCTTCCATATTGGTAGCGGGGTGGGGATGTGGGAAGTGAATTCTAGTAAATGGCAGTACCGCCGCCTTTGCGTTAGGTCTGTTGTCACGTAAGAGAGAATATTTTTGATGTAGAGGCCTTTGAGATCGTTAGATTCGAGGTTGGTCTCCTGGAGGAGGAGAAGATCGGCTTCGCGATCTCGGAGGAAGAGCTTAAGCTCAGGGAGGTTATTACGCAATCCGCGGATGTTAAAAGAGACAAGTGATAAGCCCTTTGGCTTGATACGTGAGATATAATGGGAGCAGAATGCTCTGACATTATATTAAATTAAATTAAATAAAATTATATTAATCAATTTAAATTAAATTAAATTAATTTAAATTATAGGGAACACAAAAGAT
Source organism: Parnassius orleans (assembly GCA_029286625.1). Classification (NCBI taxonomy): domain Eukaryota; kingdom Metazoa; phylum Arthropoda; class Insecta; order Lepidoptera; family Papilionidae; genus Parnassius; species Parnassius orleans. The sequence goes on along the minus strand of JAGSMP010001739.1, from coordinate 34,399 downwards.
TGTGATGCTCAGCAAGAGCAAGGAGACGGTCCTGAGGGGACTGAGCAGCGCGCAGTTTGCATACAAGGACGGCAATCTCCGCTATGTCGACGCTCCGAATAACAGAATAAACTGTTTTCAGGTCATCAGCCAATGAGGATTGTGCCTGCTGTGGGGTGCGATCAGCCATTTTGAAGCCCCAGGTGAAAACTGGGGGCGATGTGGGCTGAGGAAAGCCCGGAGGGGGCCGCGGGGGCACTGAGGGGGTCTAGGGGGACCCTGAGAGGGCCGAGAGGGGCCCTGAGGGGGCTGGGAAAAGCCCTGACGGGGCATTTTTGATGGGAGCGCCGGGAATAAACTATCATTGACCGGTGGTGGAGCTAGTTTGGCAGCTTTGGTAGGACGGGGGCGAGGTGCGCGAGGACAGCCTCTGTAGTTGGCCGGGTGGCCAGACTGCTGGCATAGGACGCACGCGGGTAGGGATTCGGTGTTACGGGGCCGAGGGCACTCTTTGGACCTATGCGGGTCAAGGAACTTAACGCACCTGGGGGGTGCAGAGCTGTTGGCCGCCGCATGCTCATAAAGTTGGCAGCGGTGGCACTGCGCCGGATGACCACGCCTGTGGGGTGGCTCAACTTTTACTCTCGACAGGCCGCACACGGTGCGTACCTGCCGTAATATATCTTTTGCCTCCGAGACGTTTGTTAGAATGACAAGAGCAAGCGGGAACCTCTGCCCTTGTTGCTGTGCATCTTGTGCACAGCCTCGACGGGGAAGCCTTTGGGACTTAAGGTCCTCCAGGATATCCTCGTTGGAGAGTTCGAAGGAACTCGCAAAGGACAGTCCTGACTTTACGCTCTTCCGGAAGAGCGTGTATGGTAAGACACGCTCGGCTGTGAAAATTGGGGGATGTCTAGCGATATTAGGATACAGTGGCAGCGACGGGGCCGGGGTTAGAGCAGCGGGAGCTACGGGGTGAGTGCAGCGGTGGGGGCTGCGGAGGCGCGGGCGGTGGCAGGGCCTGCCGGGACGGGGGGTGTGCGAATAGCTGCAGCGCGTTTCGGGCCGCGCTTGGACTTCACTTTCATGAAGGGGGTCGCGTCAGTATTTGTTCCATCGGAATCTGTCGATTCCGTGGAGCAGCTACTGGATGAATTGTCGGTTTGGGCGGGCCTCTTCCGAGAGGACGATGATACTGACGTGGTGTCCGAGCACGAGCACTCCATGGCGTCGGAGTCGGGGGACGCGAGCAAGTCGGTCTGTGGGGCAGCCGTAGCGGCCGCCGAGCAGGACGCGGCGGGGGCAGTGGGGACATGCCTGAGGGGCAAGGGAGGTAAGCATTTTGACGAAAACGGTTTCGTCGATAGCAGCTAAACCTTGGGTCTGGTTGTACTGGGAGAGGACAGCCCTAACCTGGTTAATGTTCAGAGTGGACATGATTGGGCAAGACAAAAAAAAACAATAACAATATATGATCAGACCAGGGGGGCAAGAACTACGTGAAAAAGTATAGCGTTCTCACAATTGGCGACTGCTCTGCCACAGCGTGAGCGGGAGAGTGAAGGCGCGTGAGCGAGAAGGCACTCACCGTACGGGGACGGGAGCGCGGGAACACGGTCAACTAACACAACCGCTCGGGAGCGGCGGCGCTAGCGGAATGTTGTGAATATGATAGTTGTTCATCTTCATCATTCACTAGCTTTTATTGATGAGAGGTGCCATCTTCACGTTGAGGTCGGAAATTTTTCAGACTACCCTATTATTATAATTCTTCTGTTCGTACATATGTTGCTAAACTCCACCTAAAGGGCTGGACCGATTTTAATGAAATTTTGTATGTGTGATTAAGTTGATTCGGTGGTTTAGATTCACAATAGACCCGGGAAGTGGCGCTGTTGACGAGATCCAGAAATCACCCGTGCGAAGCCGGAGCGGATCGCTAGTATGTACATATATGTTTATTATAAATTACAATATATATTTATTTAATCACAAAAACTAACTTTAACTTTTTCTAGATTTTTAAATCACGGTTTGAAGAAAGAAATAAAAAAATATAAGCTACAAGATAAAACTTAAAGAAAATTTAATTTATGCGGCTATACGAAGTCAGATACAAAGTGCTTGAAATAACTGAACAGCATTGCTTCCGGTGCTGATCCAGTCATTTTCATACTTCAGGAAACTCATTTGCAGCTTGTTGCGATTTCTGCGCTAGTGCGAATACAAAGGGGCTGTTTTTACGGGTCATGCGGGATATAATGTAATTAAATTCACAAATGAAGTTTTTTCGTGTTACGCTTAATAATTTACTGCATTTTTTAGCATATTTATTCAAGATCTGATTTTAAAAGGGGCCACATTTTCTGCCTAAAAGTAAATTTGATTTTAAAATTGAGAAATTTTCCCAGCTTTTCACCTGTTTCTGCCACTAAGAAGCACTATATATCTTGTTTAATTATAGCATATACCTATCTCTCTCTTTTTTCACGTGCATTAATTACCATACAGGTGTGGAAATCGTGCCAAATGGAAGTCTGTAGTATCTGCCTGAGTGACAAGCATGAGGACTATATTTAATTTAAAAAGCTTTCTATCTCCCTCAAAATTATTGTTTAGTTTAAGAATTTCGATAAAATATTTTAAAACCAGAAACCGGTATTTAAATTTTAGTATTAAATGAAATTGTTATTATAGAAAATTACTTATAGTATATGCTAATTCGAACACAAGCAGCAGTGAGGCAATCTTTCTCTGCTCCAAACCCTTTAAAATGAAAAGCGGCATTGGCTTGTATGAAGGCTGCTAGTTTTTACTACAATATACTTTAATTTATAAAGAGAAAATGGAATAATTTTATTTATTTATTTCAGCCTGTTCTGTTGCACTTCAAAGTAAAGGCCTCTTACCTTTTATCAACTCTTTACATCTTAGAGTTTTTGAGTCCAGTCGTTACAGGGGTTGTTTTAATAAGGCTGACAAACAAGCACATAGTCCAACTGATGGTGAATGCTGTGGCCCAGACATCTACTTTATCCTCGATTAAGAATCAAAACGCAGATGCGTTGTCACCCCTGAGGACACTATGAATACAGTAAAAAGGGTCTCCGGTAGTGGTCTCCGTCTAGGCCAGCCGCGTCGTTTTGTAACTTTGTTTGCAACTCTGTGGCGTGTTTGGCCCACATATGGAAATCGAATTAATGTGATTTAAAACTTGCTATTTATTCTAATTATTATAGTAATAAAGAGGTGACATTCACATGATGGAAAGTGTTTTTAAAGATATCAACATAATATTTAATTAAACTCCTCTTTAAACCGTGTAGTGGCGGTGTAAGAATACCCACTAACCCATATCGTCCCGTGGGTGTCGTAAAAGGTGATAAAGGGAAACTATACAGAGGATGGGCAGCAGCATCTTCCTGATTAAGCCTCAAAATAATAAAAAGCTCCGGTTGCAAGCCCGCTTGCCAAAGCGTTGCAACTATGGCAAAATCCTCTCTATGAATAAATCTATGGGAGAGGCCTTTGTTCAGAAGTGGACTTTTATAGGCTGTTATGGATGGAATAATGAAAATAATGGAAACACTTATATTTTAAAAGTAAAAAACCTTATGTCAGTTTTTTTATTGCTACTTTTGCTTACTGTAACTGTAACACTTAAGCAATAGATGTCTTCCAAACTAGTTTAAGTTTTAATATAAATATTTCTGAAAAAATTTCTGTTGCCAGTAACGACACAAAATGGAATTAAAAAAAAAAACATTTATTCTGGACCAAACCTTTAGTACATTTTTCACACCCACCGAACTTCGTAACAGATTGTCGGCGGGATTAGCGCTTGTCTTAATACATTTGGTTCAAATACAGTACAAAATAAAACAGTGTAAATATAGAGTATTGTGGCAACGCGAGCCGCCGCCAGCACACCCCGGTCAGCGGACCGCGCTGACACAATTATTTAATATTACTAACATTTAGCCGTCGCACCTCAGGTGCGCACTCTTTCTGACTTATAGGCACTAGTTATGTGATTATGGGTACATCATAACAATGTTTAAATCGTTAAAATAAGGTCTTATATACGTAATTGTCAATATTTATATTAAAACAACAACAAATTAGTTAGTATTTTCACATCTTGCGACAACTTCATTAAGGAAAACAGTTTTTAATTTATTTTTTAGTGTTCGTTTACTTACTCTAGTATTATCTTCTCTCAGACAATCGATATTATTGAAAATTATAGGGGTCAAATGCTTGTTGGTTCTTTTGTCATAGTAATTTTTTACTGGTAGTCGCGCGAGTTTACGCTCTAACGTAAAAAGTATTGTACCTATTTTGCACTTGTACTTTAAACTGGTCGTTATAGAACTGTTCTAGAACCAACAGGTACTTGACCTTTTCATGTACAGGAAGCACCTTACAGACAACAAAGAGTTTTTCATAATTTTCTTTACAGGCAAGTTTTGTTTGTGGGTTAACAAGGTATTACATAAAACGAATTTGCAGCGATTTTATACTGTTAAGATAGGTTTTAAATGTATTGGCCATACGTATTTAATCCATAGGTTAGCAATGACTCAGCGAGAGCAAATAAAGGACACGCAGCGTTTTTCTACCAACGGCGCCTTCAGGATATAAAACTTACTCAACACTGCCCTAAACTTTGTACACACTGTGTCAACCAATTCATATTGCGGTCCACCCACAGACCTAGATACTTAAATTTACTGACATATTCTAGCTTTTGACAAACACAATTTACATTTTTGACGTGCATACACTCATACGTGTGACCCACGATACCTATATCCACGCCCTTGACATTTTTTGCCACTAAGTTGTGCGGTGAATACAGATGCACCACTTTCGTCTTATTACGGTTAAGTATGATACCATTATCGTGAGCCCACCGGATAATATTATCGAAGTCAGCCTGTAGCACAGCCCTGATCTTTTGTATATCTTTAGAGGAGTACATAAGGCACATGTATCTGGGACGAGATCCTTCATTGGTGGTAGTAAGGAAGCTTATGTTCCATCAGCGAGCTATGGAGAAAGCTATGCTCAGATTCTTTGCATGAAAAAATCCGTAAAGTTGATATCGGCAGCTTCACATGTCTTCGAAATATTTTTTTTCTTATTTCTCAGACATGCAGGTTTCCTCACGATGTTTTCCTTCAACGCCGAGCACGTGGTAAATCAGCCCTTAAAAATGCAATTAAAAATTTCATTGGTGCCGGCGGAAATTGAACCCGGGTTGCTCGCGTACTGTGAAACTTACAGCGAGCGCTAACCATCTGAGCTACCACGGCTCTCGGATTAGTAAGCTGGAGTGGAAATAGGCCGGCTATATAGCTCGAAGAACCGACAACCGATGGGGAAGAAAGGTTCTCGAGTGGCAGCCTCGTACCGGCAGGCCAAGTGTAGGACGTCCCCGCACTAGATGGAGTGATGACCTGGTTAGACATGCAGGAAGTCAATGGATGCATGTCTAACCAGGTGGATCGGGACCATGCTTTGTGGTTTTCCTTGGGGGAGGCCTATGTTCAGCAATGGCCTTGTGAAGGGCTGTAATGATGATAATGAAATAAAAATATTTTAACAGGTAGTTTTTAACTCTTTAAAGTCTATTGAAAAGGTTGATAAATAAGAAAAAGAAGTTACTTTACGTTACGTTACGTGGTAGAGCCATTTAACGTAACGTAACATTTCCATCTTAGTCCCCAGGAACGACAACGCATCTACATTTTGATTCTCAATTGATAATAAGCGAAGATGTCTATGGACCACAGCATCCACTTACCATCACGTAATTTTTTTATACGTGGTAGAGCCATGCTGCAGCTATATTAGTAGTATGGTTGTAGCACGAACAGATCGGTTCGACCGGGGAAAGACCACGCTCTCAGAGAATATCAGCGTCAAATAGCAGTTTAACACTGCTGTGTTTCGTATGGTAATTGTAGAGAACCGGAGACCCTTTTTACTGTAAAAGAGGCATTCAATCTTAGTCCTCGCGGGTTTTTTTTATAGGAGAGGGGGCAAAGGAGCATACGGCTCACCTGATGGTAAGTGACTACCGCCGCCCATGAACAACCGCAACACCAGGGGAATTGCAGATGCGTTGCCGGCCTTTTAGAAAGGAGTAGGCTCTTTTCTTGAAGGTCCCTAAGTCGTATCGGTCCGGAAAAATCGCTGGTGGTAATCGATTCCACAAGAATAGACACACATCATCTGCATTTCCACAGAAGGTGACAATCATCATCTGCATTTTGATACTTTATTGAGGATAGATGTGGATGTCTGTGGGTCACAGCAACCACTCACCATCAGGTGGACTGTGTGCTCGTTTGTCACACTTATTCTATAAAACAGTGCAGATATTATTTTCTTTTTTCAAGCAACAACAGAAAATTCATTGGTATAGTGAAAATTAACTAAGGAAATACTTACCTCTTTTTCATAAAACTGAAGTGACAATCGAACTTACAATCCACCTTATGTTAGGAGCTAGCCAACCGATAGCCAACTTCAAATAAAAAAGGATACAGATCATCAACTACAGTAGTTATCACCTCTAAGGACTAAGATGGAATGCCTCACAGTCTATAATTAAACTGGTTCTTTTGCCTTCACACCGAAACCTGTTTAGCGGCTAAAATAGGTAACCTTAGGCCAAGCCCGACACTTGTAGGAAGAAAATTAGCCCTACTACCTAAAGAGGCGTTACATGTCTTTGCGTCCGTCTACTCTAGATGCAACGATGCAACGTCTCGCAAAGCAGATAAAGCCGATCATAAAGAACTTAATTGTCGACGATTCACAGCGCTTTCCATTGAGTGCGGTCAATTAGAATGAGCTAGTACTGGGTGCAATAGCCCAAAGATGATTATAGTATTCCATATGAGCCGAACCTACGCATTTTTAAGTGGCAAGCGGTAGGCCGGCATGAGATACCCACTCCAACTTTCCATTTCCGGGTCTCGGAAGTATATGTCACTCGATGTGTCGACGCTGAGGATTCCGATACTGACTGAGGTAACGAGGGAAATACCCTGAAACTTAAGTGATCGCTAAAGGATTTCTTTGTCGTGACAAATGTGCAAACCTATGTCTTTTTAGGGTAAACAAAACTGGATTTAGTTGCCTTCAGTCTGAGACTTTGTTCAAAGACTTGAATTCACGACTTCGTTACCGCACTCGCTAACATCTTCCCGAGAAACATTAGCACGGCCAGCTTATACAAAATCGCTAGGTCTGTCTTCTGCAAAACAATGAATTTACTTGTTTGCAACATATTATTGATATGGAGAAGAATCAGGGTAGGCGATGCAGCCTTATGGGATACCAGGATTCACAGGATAGGATTCATGCACCTTGCACCTTGATGATTTACGAGAAAAATGGTGACCCAATCGTATAATTTCTCAGGAAGCTCATTGGAAGAAATCTTCAATAGAAGTACTTGCATTCATGCAATTTAAGTTCTTTTTAACTTATATTACGCTATTTATTTATATTCCTTACCGTCCTGCTCACAGCAAGCATGAAATTAAACTCTTTAGTAACTCTTTCCAAGGCGGTACTCTTCAAGTACCTGACCTGAATTTGTTACACGTTACTTTTATTAGTTAAATTAGCTGCTCCGCTGAAACAGAAACTTTAAATACAAGTAGCGAGAGGCTAGCAACAGTTTAATTTTAAAATTAATTACAGCGTGGTGAAATAAAGCATTATTATTATGTTTAATATAAGTCTATAATAATTACAGCAAACAAGTATGAATAAGAATAAAATTTTGTATCTTGTTCTTAATCTATATAAATAAAATGATTGAGGCTTGCAGTTGTGCGCATCACGGAGAAGCTACTGGATAGATTTCAATTAGGTTTCCTAAGTTTTATTTCAATTCAAAAATTATTGCGATATCTTCATTTAAAATAAATTTATGAAAGTTTTAAGAAACAACGATTTTATAAGCATCGTGTTCAGTGATGTGTGTTTTCGTTGCGGAGAAGTGGGGCAAGCGGTGTAGCGCGCATGCTACCTCTGCCTCATGATAAAGTTAGCCAGCCGCGATTTATTTGCGCGAGCGACCTGATGCTGTTCAGTTTTACGTTGATCAATTGCCCTCCTTAGTTTCCTATAGTTTTCTCAGTTATTTTTCACCGTGACATAACAAATTTTCATATAATTCCTTTTCACAGTTGTATTTATTTATTTTTCTTATTATATATATACGAGGGTGGTCTGAAAAGTTTGAAGATGGCAGCACTCGTCAAAAAAATCTAGTGAATGTAGTATTGCATCTTTGTACAGTTACGCACCAAAATTTTAAGAGTTACTGGAAACGAGGCATTTCATCTTAGTCATCAGGGGCGACAACTCATCTGCATTTTGATTCTTAATCGAGGATAGCCATAGGACTATGGGCCACAGCATCCACTTACCATCAGATGGACTGTGTGCTCGTTTGTCATACTTATTCTATAAAAAAAATATGTCCTAATAGTAGGCTGAATTGAATAGAAGCCAGTTATTTCAATATTAAAGACAGGCAATTCAATTGTATTTATATATGTAAAGATTTGGAGAGTACAGCATGAGATTTAATTGGGTAATATTTTCTCTTTATACACTATTAAGATCATGGTAGCGCTGGTCTACATTTCGCTTAAATTTCATAATATTCGATCAATTTTAATTCATTCTGTTTTCAGTGGATTCCAATCTAGTGAAATCTTTAATTGAAATTCATTGTTGTTAAAATTCGTGATTTGATATTAAATCAGATTTACTTGACTTTATTAAATTATTATACCTGTTTCTTATTCGTTATATAGTCGTTTTTTATTTTATTGTTATCCACTAACAAAAGGAATGTTCAATGAAGGCAGGAGTTTTTTACAGAAGTCTTCAAACGTGATTTATAAATATAAAATAAAAAATTGCGCTTGTAGATAAATGTACAGTATCTTTAATATATAAAAATCCCGTGTCACGATGTTCGTTTACGCTAATCTCCGGAACCGCTCAACCGGTTTTGATAAAATTTTGTAAAAGTGTATTGCTTGCTCCAAAATGAGGGAAAAGATAGTTTTATCCCGATCAGTGACCCTCGATATTTTTATTGTGAATTTAAGGATTTTTTGTAGGACGGATTTTTTGTACGAAAGGGCAGATGGATAGTTATAATATAGTTATATTATATATAGTTACGAGTAATGTACCAAATTTGGAAATACCTTTTTATTTTTCATAGTATAAGGATCACACACAAACACACAGTCCACCTGATAGTATGTGGATGCTGTGGTCCATAAATACCTACATAGATCATCGGTAAAAGACCAGCAGATGTGCTGTCATCCCTCGGGACTAAGATGAACCGCCTCGTCGTCAATAAAATGGATTCCGGTTCCAATATTTACCGTATGGAACAGAGCATTAAGTTGCTATTTTAAAAGGTCGGGGGAAAAGGTTATTCGTTATTTATGTACAAATTCAAAACATTTTTTTTTCAAAGTTTAATTACATTTAATTATAATAAATATGTGTGCTTTTTGCTTGATAACTTGTTGCCATCTTGTAGGTAGTGACATAATCCCGTTGATTTAGGAATCTTGGGATTTTTGATCAAAAAGTATTTTTGACAGTCCTCTCTTGATGTTAACCTAACACTACCCAAAGAATTCTGAAGAGACCGAAACAGGTGAAAATCTGAGGTTGCAAGGTCAGGACTATATGGTAGATGCATTAACACTTCCCAACCAAGCTCTCTCAATTTTTGCTGTTGATCAATTCCGGCTGTTTTTTCTCAATTTCTTGCTTGAGTCTCATTAGTTGTTGGCAGTAGAGATCCGAATCGATGGTTTTGCCCGGCGGTAAAAGCTCATAATAAACGATGACCTTCCAATCCCACCATACACACAGTATCACCTTATTGTATTGCGTGTTAATCCGGGTTTCACTACAGTCTGTGGAGCTTGACTACCCTTTGACCATGATCTTTTTCGCACGTTCATGTCGTAGGCGATCCACTTTTTATCACCAGTGATCAATCTTTTCAAAAATGGTTCGGTTTAATTACGTTCCTATAGAGAATCGCAAATGAGTACACGATTCATTAGATTTCTTTCAGAGAGCTTGTGTGCTAACCAAATATCGAGCTTTTTTGTATATCCAGACTTTTTCGAATCGGTCATAACTGTTTTGTAAATCCTCAATTCCTCGGCTATGTCGTAAATACTAATATGCCGATCTTGTTCAACTTTTTCAAAAATGGCATCGACTTTATCCGTATGAGGGTGCGAACGACTTTCTCCGGTTGAGCCGACTTATTCATGCTACAACCATAATAATATGGCTTCTGCCTGACTTACCACGCACACTCGTGATTTAAAATCGTTTGTAACGTTACCACACTAGATTTTCTCCTGTATTGTAAGGGCATTAAACACACATGTTCTCAGGACAATCATCCAGACCCGGAACAATTATTTGTGCCAACACTTGTTCCGGTGGATTGGAAACCGTGGCCCTTAGCGCTGTAACTCATTGCTACACCACGGAACCGTTCTATACATAATTTTTTTTTCATTTGAAATAATATTCACTCACCGCTGTAGATTAAGCTGTGAATTACGCAGATATTTTACGCTTCCCTTTATGCATAGTATGTGTGAGCATTGTGTTCAGCATTTATGAATAGATTTTTCACATCCGACGGTCCACTTGACCATGAGTGCCGTAAAGCACCCGAAACATCAGGAATTAAAAAGTTAATTCAGAAAAATTAGTATTTTCCACTGCATAATATTCGCGTAAATATAAAAAATTGACGGTTCCGTGGCGCAGTGGCTTAAGAATGAGGCATGGAGCTGAGGGTCGCGGGTTCGAATCCTGCACTGAACAAGTATTTATTTGTATGTCCTACCAAATAACTTTTCTGGATCTTGATGTTTGTCCTTGTAATTTATGTTTTAAACTGCCTTCACGATACAGGAAAAATTTAGTGTGGGGTAACTTTTTAAAATAAAGACGATAAAATGATAAAAATCATTAGAGCCTTGTAGATGTGCACGCAATTGTAGGAGGGAGGAGTTTATGTGTATTTTACACAAGACTTATCTAATCTATATTATAGCAATATCTTTATAATTGTAATCGTTGATGCGTCTGTTAGTGATCGTATAACTGTGAACGACTTGGTCGGTTAAATTTGTATTAATTTAATACATTTGTTTTATGTTTTGTCAAGACTATGGTTCATAGCTATACAAGGATTCAATAGGGTGGTGCTATAGACAAGCTATCGACAGTTATACAAAGTCCTATTGTTTGTTATCAGAATCAGTATAAAACGTACAGAAATATCTTTACTCAGAAAACTCGACCTATAAAAAATCACATTAAATTTAAGTAAATTTTTATTTGCAAATTGTATGGGATTATTATATCCATTGGCCGGGGAGTAAGAGTATTGTCAAAGACCTCATTTTACCGATACGCGTGTCAGTAAGTTTAGATGTGAATATTTTTTTTTCACAAGATTGAATTTAGTAAGCTACCTACTGTGAAAACTAAAATCCCTTTAATAACTACCAAAACAAAATACGCTGTAATAGATACCATGCCTATATGTACATCTATACGTCCCTAAACGGATAACCGGGTTATTTGTTACATACTGTATAAGATGACTCATATTCACAGTTTATATTGGTTTAAAGATATTTTTGGCACTAAACCAATATATACATATAGTGACAGAATTCTTAAAAATCTGGTTGACTGGTATAAGCATTTTATATTTAAATTTTGACAATGTAAATAGTTCATAGTGCCTCGTTGGTCTAGTGGTTGTAGTAGAGCGACTGCTAATCATTAGGTCCTAGGTTCGAATCCCGGGTCGGGCCAAAACATCAGTTATTGAGTTTTTCCGTCAAGAAATTCTCAACAGTTGCCCGGAGTCAGGAAGTTGGCGCTGTCTCACCCCCGTGCCTCAGAGAGCACGTAAAGCCGTTAGTCCTGCGCCTGATCTCTCTCCAGTCGTGTCGGTTTACCGTCCCATTGGATTATTAGAGTGAGAGAATAGAGAGTGCACCTGTGCATGCGCATACACTTGGGCTCTATAATCCTGTCCTGCGCTGATGGTTAATCTCCGTTAAGGCTGGCCGCCGTGACTGAAATTTGGTCTGGAGGACATTAAATAGGTCATAGTGAAATTCATGGCACCACTGAAATTTAACAAAGAAAATGACACTAAGTTGCTCCCGTAGCATAGTTAAACTTTGAGCAGATCTTCTCCCTTTATAAGAAGCAACTTATTATCATATTGCTTAGGCGAAGCAAGTATGTCAAAGTGTAGACTAATATTGACTAACAATGGCGGCGCGTTTTGATTTTCTCGAGGCATAACGGCATTTAAGCAATTAAATGCTGTTGTGTTTTCGAGCGACAGTTAAAAACTTGATAGTAATGGATAAATTGCTTCTAAAAATTTTCGAAATTTTCGAAACCCCTGTAGTTTAACCTTATGATATTGAAATCTATCAACTCATTTCTTGCCATGGGTTTCGTGAGTGGCGACTATGGCAAAGACCAGAAACACCTCATAGTTTGTACACCGATACAGTTATCTTGTAAATGCTATACCTAGAATATCCAGACCATCGACTTGAAACAACGTCAAAGGTACGATATATTAAAAATTGATTCATAAATCCATTTGCCGGGAAATATATAACTAATTAATAAATTATAAAATTAACAATAATATATTATTTTTATAGAATTAGGCTGACAAACTAGCACAGAATTATAAATAAGATTCGTTGTTACCACTGAAGTTAGAATAGATAGAGTGCTTACTACCAGGATCTCCGGTTCTCTATACTTACTCCTACGGAACATAGCAGCACTAAACTGCTATTTTACGCTGGTATTTAGGAAGGTACTTGTCGTGGGCGTAAAACCCATCATTTCGTTTCTTTGAGTGTCGTAAGAGGCGACTATGGGATAAAGTAAATATTATCACTCCAAATGACAGCAGTCTACCTAAATCTAGTCTAGTCTCACGTTTACTACAGATATAATTTTTTAAGACCGACAGCAGCGTCGAATGTGCGCGACAACTGCTACTGCGAAATTCAATCCGCCTGCCAAGCGTGACGATGTTGGATTACTCTATTCATGAAACGTTTCAGTCTCTGCTATGAATTGTTTTATCACATGTGAAGATTAAAACAGTTTATCAAATGTCTATCAAATGTAGTCTATCAAATGTCAGCTTAATAGCATTTAAAATAAAACAAATTTAAGCTGTTAGTTCGTCATTGGAGTAGTATTTCATTTTAGAAATGGATTTTTAATGTCTATCTAACACCGTAAGACGGATTGTAGGAGAAAACAAGAGGTTTATTAAAATATAGAAAACAGGCATAAGACAAATCCTCACTGCAGCGGTAGAGATATTCTCTAGCAGTGTACTTTTATGGATGATGAAGAATAAGAATCAGAATATTGACACTTTTCAGGTAGGACTATATATTTGTCAACCTATTACGACTATTATGATATGTGTACGTACTTTAACTTTTATATTATCAGTACAAAATTTATAAATATCATTCTTCCCCTTTGTCTGTAAAAAGCGGAGGTCTTGCTGGAGAGGTGGACAGAGTAAAGCAATACATCTTCTGGCCCCCTAAATATCGAGCTGCGAACTGGTAAGGCATGCATGAAGTCGATGGATATGTCGTCTCTATGTATGGATAGAATAGAATAGAATAGAAAAGAATATTAATTAATTAATTTATATATTTAATATTCCTTATTGCACACCATACAAAAATTACAGAAATTATATATATAAAAGAAGTATGCAATAGGCGGTCTTATTGCTGACAGAAATTTCTTCCAGACAACCAATGAATGGACAGGATTGCACGAATATGACAAGGGTAGGGCAAAATGGTGATAGAAAAAAGAGGTAAAAAGTATAAAATATATATATATATATATATATATATATATATATATATATATAACAAACATATATACATACTTTTAATTAATTAAATGCAATCAATATGCTATATATAATATTATATTTAATGGCTAGTGTGGAAGCGAAGTTAGAATTAAAGCGCGAAGTAATGATTCTTGACTAGTCTTTAAATACCGGTAGGATGGTGTGCGTTTTACTGCCAATGGGAGTTCATTCCATAGATGAACGGCCTGTACAGTAAAAGACTTGTTCATAAATTTTCTAGTGTATAGTGGCAAATTCAACTTCAAGCTCTCTGCTGATCTCAAGTTACGCGAATGGGAATCGCGAAGAAATTGAAAAGGATTTTTGAGGTAAGAAAAGTATGAAGGATTAAAGAGAACACTATAGAGAAGATGAAGTATGTGAGCATTCCGATGAAGTCGTATTGGCAACCACTTGAGCTTAGTACGAAAAGGGAGACATGGTCATATTTAGCAATCCAAATGTAAACCTTATGCAAAAATTTGAATTGCTCAAGTTTTTCGAGCTGAGCTTCGGTGAGATCTAGATAGCTGACGTCTGCGTAGTCAAAATAGGGAAGAGAATGGACTGGCAAGCATAGTTTTGGTGAAATGGGAACAAATTTACGTAATCTACGCAATTAGGCTGCCGGAGGCATACACTTTACGATTAATTTCTTTTGATGTGCTGTCCCCACGACAGATACTTATCTATGTGGATCCCCAAGTTCTCTACTGAATCTCTGTAAGGAATAAAAGTTTTACCAAATACTATAAGAGGCAGGTAATATAGGCTTGACTTAACCAACATTTGTGCGCTGCCCACGATAATGCCTTGCGATTTTGCTGGGCTAACGTGAAGGCCATATGTATTACTCCACTCAAGAATTTGATCGAGATCTGCATTAATGACATGGATAGCATTAGGGAGATCGTTGGGACAAGTGGTAGGAAGAAGTTAAATTATTGGATATTGAGTTTATAAAAACTGAAAAAGTAAAGGAGATAAAACGCCTCCCTGCGGTACACCAACATATACGTTACACCAATATGATATTGTATCGTCGATACAATATCTTTTGCTGGCGACCAGACAGGTAACTCCAAAACCAACCAATCGCTGTGGGAGATACGTTAAGAGAGCGCATTATGCCGAGTAGGACATCATGGTCAACGGTATTAAAAGCATTACTGAAATCTAATAAACAAAGAACAGTCACTTTCAAGTTCCATTCCAAATCGGATATCATCGGTGATGTTCACTAATGCTGTGGTAGTACTGTGTCCAGGTCCAAACCCTTACTGTGAAGGATTAAGAAGAGCATTTGCACAAAGAAAACTGTTGAACTGGGTGTTAACAAGACGTTCAAGGACTTTAGTTAAAAAGGTAAAAGAGATAGGACGATATTCAGAAAAGGATGCAGGATTACTTTTCTTGAATAGGAATACTTGTGAATTTTTCCAAGATGATGGAAAACTACTTGTAGAAATGGAGAACTTAAGGATATGACAAATAATAGAAAATAATATCACTGCATTGGAAGTAATAGATAGCACGCCTTTCTTAACTTCACAAGCAGAGAATGGTTTGAAAATAAAAGAAGAATGATTATGAGTGGAAATAGTTAAAAGATATGTTAGTGTATTAGCCTTAGTAGCGCTATCTAAGCAGGACGAAGAAGGAAATATTTATTTAAACAATTAACGTTTAAATCGTTTATCGTTGAACTATTCTTAGATTTCCCAACACCCAATGATTTAAAATTTCCAGACCTTTGCTGTATCACCATTTTCGACTGACTTATGAATATGAAGGCGTTGAGCATCCCTACATATCTTATTGCAGTGATTGCGAATGTTAATACACTTTTCCTATTAAACGCATTTGGCTTACGTTTAAACTTAGTCTTAGCTATGGCTTTTTACTGATAATAGATTTAATATCGTCAAGCCAAGGTGATGGACTATATTTAATTTTGACTACGCGTACAGGTGCATGCACATCAAAGATTTTTATAAGGGCAGAAGTAAAGATTGAAACCTTATTATTTAGATTATACGCGCTATAACAATTTGACCAAAGCAACGCATCCTTACGAAGACTGTCTATATCCATGCCACCAAAATTACGATGCAGTAGAATTTTGGTTTAAATTTGGGAGATCGGGTTTATAAGATAGAAAGATTAGGTCATGAAATGAAATGCATCAGCCGTATATTGAC
This sequence comes from Parnassius orleans, assembly GCA_029286625.1. NCBI lineage: Eukaryota > Metazoa > Arthropoda > Insecta > Lepidoptera > Papilionidae > Parnassius > Parnassius orleans. The sequence goes on along the minus strand of JAGSMP010001739.1, from coordinate 18,178 downwards.
CGTGCTTTGTGCCAAAGTTACAAGAGGAAACAAAATAAGGTCAGAGTTTGGAAAATGATGCGTGGTATTTAGCGGTAAAATAGAGATTACTAGAATATAAGATTGACTGAAGAGAAGCCCTGTCATCTTGTTTAAGGAGGCAAGTGTTAAAGTCACCCATTATAATCGTGTGAATAGGAGGGAGTAAGTTTATCTAAGATATTTTGGAATGAGTTGAAGAAGTCAATACGCATAGAAGGGCAGTAATAAACACCAAGAAGAACTTTGGAGTGAAATAGTGTGACTTCAATAAAAAGTAGGAATGTGAACATAGGTAAATGACACTCCACCACCACCTACCGAGCGATCGTTTCGTATTAATTGAAGCCAGGAAGACTAGAACAGGTAGAGAGGAAAGACAGGATTCAGCCACGATTCAGAAATAAGGACAGCATGTATATTTTTACAAGTAAAGGGCGTCAGCATATCGGGAAAGTGGACCGGAATGCTCTGTGCATTTATTTGAACAACGTTGAAGTTGGTAGACATCAGAAACTGCGAAAAAGAATTTCTGAGAGAGGAGTGAAATAGAACTTCACCTATCGCTTACTATAGAACCAAAACTGTCATCATCAGCAGTGAAAATATCTCACTTTCGGCACTTATATTGTTAATAGCCATTACATTATATTATATTCTTATAATATATTCAAATTAAAAGTCTAAATTTAATATAAAATTAACTACTAAATAAATGTGCTTCTTACAACAAGGCAATCACCAGTCGAGTGTTATTACAAATTATAACAGAACTAAAAAACAAAAAAAAACAAAAAAGCAAAATTTCAAAATAACAATATGAAGAAAAAATACAATTTTGGTAATATCGCTACACAAATACACTATTTACAGACTATTTTAATATTATATATGACTATTTTAATAAATCTATGGTGGCAGAGTTTAAAATATTAAAGTTGTCAGTGTACTACAATCTTTGGCTGAAGGACTTGTAGCCGATGCGACAATAACTTAAAGGAAGAAATAAAGAATAAAAATAAAAATAGCTGCTACATGTTTAATAATCTGTGGAAAAATAGAACCAGCATCCAGCAGCGTTTTTTTTGTGGGATTTCCAAACGTGGCGGTCGATTTAATTATTATTACTGTTTTTCGTTAAAATATCCTGTGTAAATATTACCAAAACTTATTTTAGTCAGTGTAAATAATTGTACATTTTGTTAATTATTAAAATGAATGAACCAAAACCAAAAAGGTGAAACCCCAAACGATCCAAAATTGTTCGTAAAGAGGTACGAAGGAATGGACCTGAAGTAGGCGGCAGCGAGAATGACTTTATTCCGTTTTTAAGCCAGGTTATCTGAGACTTTATCCTGAACATTGTACAAATACGAACTTCAAAGTTTTGTTGAAAGCCAGGACCAACAGGTTAAACTTGGAAATAAAACCCCAGTTTATTTAAATCATATTTTTACTTCAGAGGTGAAAGGTGTGGTAGCTTACATAGAGTTAATGCCAACAAAATTGCGGTTGTTTTAAACAATACAACACTGCAAATAATTTCATCACAAATACAGACTTTTAACAAAGCACAACTTGAAGGCGCATATTCCTGCAGCGCAGATAGAAAACTGGAATCATAAGATATGAGCCTACCAACATTTTGAACAAAGACTTATATACAAAATTTTCTTCGATCTATGAAATTATTTCAGTGAGAAGATTCACGAAAAAAGTCGGTCAAAGTACTGTAGGTCTCGAGACTGTCAGTATAACTTTCTTATCAAATATTTTGCCTGACAACAGCCAATATGACTTATTTTCGTTCAGGGTGTTTGAATATGTCCCGCCGTTGCAGCAATGCTACCGGTGCTTCAAATTCAACCACCCTGCGAAAGTTTGTAATGGTAAACAACGTTGCTCGATATGTGCTGGGGAGCATATTTCAGAGACTGCGATAAAAAGAGAACCTGTGTTGTGTCAATTGCAGTGGTCCTCACCTGGCCATTTCCAAATCTTGCCCAATAAAAATGAAAAAATACTTGAAAAAAGGGTAAAATTAATTATGCCTCTGTATAATACAATTAAGTCATCTGATTTTCCGTCTTACCTGCACAGTCGAGCAACACTGTTAAGACCCTACCATCAATAAGCCAAAATGTACATAAATTAAATAAAATGTAAAATTGTAAATAATGTAAATAAAACAGTGCCTGAACCCAACTTGAACCAAACTCAACTTAAGGCTCAAATTGCAAACAATAAGAATATTCTGATGGCAATGGTCCAAACTTTAGTTGAATTGGGTAATAAACAGACGATGAACCTGTGACTACACTGTTCATTAAAGACTTACTTTAAAAAATCTGTCATATTAATGGACAGTGCAGCACAACATACAGCAGTTATAAAGCTCAGTACAATATTCAAAGTATACATAGGAAAACCCTTATTGTCTAAATTTTAGATGAGCAAAATGTTGATATCTGTCTACTCAATGAAACTTGTCTGAAAGATACTCAGCATTTTAAAATTTCGATATAATTTCCACTATCATAACGCCCAAAATGAGCACGGTGGAGTAGCAATTTTATCAAACCGTATTTTAAATATATATAATCAAACCAGATTTTACCAAGATATTCAGACTTTGGCATTATCGTTATATGTAAGTGGTAAACAATTAACGATTTTATGTGTATACTGCCTTCCTCGAATGGCAACTTCAGAATAAGTAAATTGCGTAATATAATTAGAGATTTGCCTAAGCCAATATATGGCTGGAGATTTCAACGCTCACCATGTGGCATTTGGGTGTATGACCACAAAAGTCGAGGTCAACAGTTACATGATCTAATTGATGAATTTGATCTATGTGTCTTAACAATGGTAGCTTCACTACTATTAATTATCCAAGCGAAATCCATCGGCTATTGATGTCAGTTTTGTAGTGCTCCAATCACTCCACTATGCGAATGGTGGGCAGCATGATGATTGGAAGCTATCATTTTCCTACGCTTACTCGTGTTTTATTGTCCGTTGATAGATACCAAATTAATCCTCCCATTATGATTTCTTATATTTACGCGAACACTACACATTGAATTAAACTACTTTTACGGATTATATCGCGTTTAATTAACTTATTTTATTAATCCTTGACGTTTCTGGTGCTTTACAGCACCCATGGTCACGGGGACTGAGGTGATTGACGTCCCAATGTCAAAGTTAATACGGAGTACCTTCAGCTTTTTAATTATTAATTTTGGTCCGATCTACGCAGAATGAACTAACTGTGTCTTGAAGTCTTGCAGTGGTATGCTTGGGTTTAGTTTTAATTTTATTAATTACAGGATCCCAAGCAGGTGGTAGTACTCAGCCTCCTCTCTATTGAAATTAGGATGTTTTTAATTTCAATATCAATGTATCATCCTTGGCAGGAATCGATGTTCTTTCGCGAGAATCTGTGGTTTATCAAATCTAATGTAATTACGGGGGCCGTCAGGATATGATCACAAACTGCAGACTTCCTGAACGTTGGTGCTTCACGTCAGCTATGTGTTCTTTTACGCGGGTTTTAATAGATCTTTGCTTCTTCTATATATGAGAGACCACATTCAAATCAAGCTTGTACACTCCTGCATCTTGTAGAGGGATATTGCACTTGACAGATGGTAAGAACTGACAATCTTCTTCGGCGGCTTGAAGAATGTTCTTATAGAAGCTTAGCCAATCTTGTCTGTGACACCTCTGACATATGGTAGTACAGCAGGCACACGCTGATCTGTGGCCGGCTTCACTCGGTCACTGTGACGTAGGCGCGGGACCCGAAGCTTGTTGTCGTGCAGAACCTGCTTGACGCTGAAGTCGGGGCCAGGTGTTGCTGTCACAGATCCTCGTGCTCTGTAACAAAGATTTGCCCACGGGCCAACCGTGTGATGATGGTGGGATTTACCATTTAAATATCTGTTTGTATGGGTCTTTTTCTATACACGGTGTGACCTATGGTGTTGTTAGGATTTGAATGACTAATACATCTAGGAAAGCTAAAGAATTATTTGCCTCTAACTCCATAGTAAATTGAATTTTTAGAGTTTATGGAATTAAGATGTTCTAAAAATGCAGTTACTTTGTCTGATGGTAAAATTGTGAAAGTATCGTCTACATACCGCTTTGTAGAACCTTGAGTTACTGGTGCAGTAAGCAGGGCTTTCTCCTCAAAGTCCTCCATGAAAATATCGGCGACAATGGGAGATACCGGTGAGCCCATTGCAACACCATCTACTTGTTTGTAAAACTCTTCCTTCCACAATAGATAGCCAGATGTGTTGGCAATGTTCAAGCAGTACTGCATATTCTGCTGGCATGTTGTTTTCTCTAGTTTCCTAGTTACAATTGAGATGCAGTCTTCAACAGGTAGGCATGTAAATAGAGACTGAACATCAAACTGACCATAGTTTCATTGTCAGTGTAAGACAGGTCTTTATCTCACTAACAAATTGTATAAAATTCTATACAATAAGACAGACTGGACGAAATACAACGAGCTGTCTATAACTGCTTTTTCTAATTTTAAAGTTAATAATGAGAATCCATTACAGTCATATGACGAATTTATCGAAAGGCTTGATACACTTAAGAGGGACACTGTGCCAAAGTTTGTCAAAGCAAATAACTATCGTTGCAATCCTCCAGCACCTTGGTGGAGTGACGATGTGAACAGAATGTTATTAAAACTTATGAAGCTTTAAACTGTACAGAAGGGATCTAACCATTGATAATTACATTAATTACAAAATACTTAATGCTGTTAAGAAAAAGACTATTTCAGAACATAAACGCAATGGTTGGGCGAACATCTGTAATACTTTTAACAGAACTACACCTGTTAGTACTAGAAGTACATAAAGTTATTTAAACGAATAAAATGCAATAATAGAACATATAAAGACGAATTTGTTGTCCTCTCTTAGAAAAATTATCTCAAAATGGATGTAGGGTTATAGATAATCTAGAAAGTTATTTCAAATTAATAACAGTCTTCAGAAGTCCAGTTTCCTTCTAGAACCCTTTACTTGAAATGAGTTTTGTACAAGCTTACAATCCGGACGAAACACAACCCCTGGTTTAGATGATTGTCCATACATTTTGATCAAAACCTAAATCAGTCCGTTCAAAAGAAACTACTAGCTAATCTTAATGTTTGGCACTTAAAAAATTCTGAATCTTGGAAACACAGTGTGTAATCCCTCTACTTAAGCTTGACAAGCCACCTGAAGATCCTAACTCATATCGTCCCATATCATTGTCATCTTGTGTTGGAGCTTAATGAAAACATGATAAAGATGCGTCTTGAGTATTATGTAGAGGCGAACAACATCATTCCACATGTTCAATATGGCTTCCGAGAGGGAGAAGTTGTGCTGACAGCTTCTCTCTCTTGTCAGATCTGAAATATGCCAATAATAATAATAAGTCTAGTGTTTGTGTTTTTCTGGATGTTGAAGTGCATTTGATAATGTAGATCCCGGCATTTTGTTCAAGTTCTTTCTGACACTGGTATACCAGGCATACTTTGTCATTGGTTATATAATTTTTAACAGATAGAACTGTATATAAGGCATAATAATATTCTCCATGGTCCCAGAAGGGTCTCCAAAGGTACAATGTAGGGGGCTACATTATCTCCATTGTTGTACAATATATATACTAGTCAAATTTTAATTTTGTAAATATAGAAGGTGTAAATATTTTACAATTTATGGATGATCTTGTAATATATTGTACAGACTATAATGTAGATATAGCTGTAAATAGTATAAATAATGCTTTAGATCAATTGTACATATATTATAATAACAAGTTGGCTCTACAGATTAACCCCAACAAAAGCAAGGCCATGATTTTTAGTAAGGATTTTCTCTAATGGCATACCTCTCAATAATCATCCAATTTCAGTTGTATCTAACCATAAATTCCTGGGTGTTGTCATTGATAACAAACTTTGTTTTGATTTACACATCAATCACATTATAACTAACTCTTAAGGGCTTAAATATTATAAGATGTTTAGCTGGTGACTTGGGTTGCAGACCCCAAAGTTTTAAGTATGCATAAATCTATAGTCAGAAGCCACTTGACTACAGTTGTTTAGCCTACTCAAATAGTAGTTGTGTAAAAAACTAGACATAATTCAAAACAAAGCTCTGAATTATTTCTGGTTATGTGTTCAACTCCCATACGAGCCATGGAAGTTGAAACCAAAATAATGCCACTGTGTCTTAGAAGACTTCTGCTAATAGAGTGATATTTACTAAAGCTGTTATCTGGTAATGATAATGTTCTTTTCAAAATAGTACCTTTCCTGTACAACGCTCGGCCCAGCAGACTTCGGTAGGTGAGCTTACGAGGTTATTTCCCAGTTCTGCCTCTCATTGTACAGCAAATGAATGAAGATTTTAAAATGTAATTAAACAATCAAAGTGGACATGCTACACATACCCATATTCCTGTATTATATTTGAGACCAATATTGTTACAATAATTTTTTAATAATTGTGAATTATTAAGTTTCTTTTTCGACAATAACTACTATACTTTGTATACAGATGGTAGCAAAGTGAGCTCTTTATGCGCAGTGCTGTTTATGATCCCCAATCCAAGTTTGGTCAAAGTTTTTTTCTGGACCCTAAATGCAGTGTTTTCACTGAAGAGATATATGCGGCCCTCGAGGCCCTGAAGAGGATCGTATATAAATAGTTTTAATAATTTTTTAATTTTAACAGAAAGTTTAAGTATAGTCCAAAGTTTAACCAATCTCAGATTTGACTTTAAAAAACTATATTTTGTATAATATTAAAAATTGTTATTTAGTTATGCACAAAATGGTATATAGGTCTCTTTCAAGTGGATTCCATCACATAGAGGCATAACAGGAAATGAGATAGTAGATAAATTGCACATGATGGAACCAACATGTTGATGTTAGCTCCATAGTAAAAGTAATTGACCGACTGTTATCAATCTATTGACAACCAGGTCAATAGTTTATGGGTCGAATTTGAAACAAGATCAAGAACAGAAGGGTAAATGGTATGGAAATGTTCAAGAAAACCTGCCTGTAGCACCATGGTATAACAAACTGAAATGGCCAGTCGGGACTTATTACGACTATAAATAGACTGCGTTTTGGTCACTCTACCGTCCCGGCCCACCTGGCTCGGTTAGGCATAGTGGAGAGCAGCTACTGCACCTTCTGCAATAATTCTGTTGGTGATATCGAACATTTCATATTTACATGAGTGCTTATTTGACAGATTGATTCTTGTCAGTGAAATTAGTGACATAGTGCAAAATCAAGTGACAGTGCAAGATACCTCCCGCCGCCTGAGTGATATGTTAAAAAATAGATCCTATTACGTGCCTCTATATAAATTCACAAAAATACAGTGGCGAAATTATATTAAACCGAATAAAAGTACCCAAGACTTGGCCTAAAGGTCTAGATACCAGGCCATAAACTACAAAAAAGCATCCAGCAGCCGCTGTCACTGTCACATTCCTACATATTATTTATCTACTACGCGTTCATTTCGAGTTTGCCGTCGTCGACCGTTATGACGTCACAGCTGACGGCACTCTAGACAAAACTATTACTGTAAAATTGTAAGAAGTTCTATTTTTGTTGCCCTGTACAGAGAAATGGAGGCGCGTTGACAAATGCATATTATAGAATAATTTATTTAGTTAGTAAAGTTAAATAATAACACTGAATATAAACGTGTCCAATAAAATAAAATATTTTTATTATAGTTTTATTATACATTTTAAATGAATTATTTACGAAAGCGCGAACAAAAACTGGTAGGTAGATATTTACGCATCCATAACTTCGATACCAGTTATTTTATCGAAATTGTTCATTTCTGTATCACATCACTCCATTCTGTGTTTATCACAAATTAATAAATTTTTATTTTATTATATACTATATTATAAACTATAATAAAAAACAACAAAACTATTTTTATTTATTTTAATGAAATAATTTTTTTTTCTTTACTACTTGTTTGGAAAAGACGTTAAAAAGTTCGAAGAAGATATGTGATGTGTAGTTGGTCAAGGACATTTTTGTATGTGTTGGCTTAAGATGGGCTGTGATGATAATGATGGTACTAATCAAAGAGTGTTTTTGTTAGATAGTATTTAACTTACTTTAGAGCTTTAATCGTAACTTAAGTACCACTCCGGAAAAGAGCTTTTAATGATTTAATCCATGATTTCACTTTAAAGGACAGGGAATTTAAGTTTGGAACGAACGTAATGATTTCTTATATTTACGCGAATACTACACATTAAATGACAGTAGTTTTACGGATTTCACTGTGTTTAATTTTAACTTTTTAATTCCCAAACTTTTCAGCGGACGTTTGTTCTTACTTTGTTCTTTTTATAAAGTTTACATACAAAATTTAGAAACACATTATCTTATAAATATAAACATCTTATATACTGCATTCTTATAACTGCTTAAACAATAAATCTCTGAGCACAAAGTTACAGCTTATGCGTCCCACTGCAAAATGCAAATGCGTTGTCATGCCTAAGGACTACGACGGAATATCTCGCTTTCAGTAAAAAGGGTCTCCGGTTCTCTACACTGACAATACCAAATATAGCAGCAGTAAGCTCTTATTCTACGTAGTCGTGGTCCTTTCCAGTCTAGTCGACCTGTTCGTGCTACAACCATAATATAGCTGAAGCGTGATTCTTCCACGTACAAATTTATTATTATGTATTATAAAATATTAACTATGATACCTAAACATACTATGATATTACTTTACATACATTTTATTTCAAATAAAGCAAATGGAGTGATTACAACCCAACCAAGATTATATCCTCACCTCGTGGCTTTGATAAGGCTCTCCGCATTTGCACATTTACAATGATATGGATTTTCTTTTCGTTCCGTGTCTAAAGGAAATCTTTACAGTCGTATAATAAAATCTTGGTAACCTTTTTAGATAAAATAATTAGTTTTTTAACTATTATAAGTCAGTAATTGACTATCCCACCTGATGGTAACTGATGATGAAGCCGAAGATGAAAACGATTCTGCTTATTCAAAGCATATTCACTCATGTCTTGAATAATAGTCGCGCACTCACAACTCCATACCCATTCTGATGTCTTGTAATCCTCTCTTACTTTAACCTCACTTTAAGTACCTTTGCTTAAGTCATGAAAGAAACTTGCGTTCTTCGAATAACCTTTTACTTAAGTGTCCCTCTCAAAAATCTGGCCTTCTACATTCATCCTTCACTGTACAATCTGTTCTCGTCTGTAACGCACTCCCTCTTGAAATTAAAACGGCTAACAATCGTTATGCATTCAAGAAGAAATTTATTTAAATAAACTGGTAGAATCATCTCATTAGTAGCTCATTTGTATACATTTATAATTATGTAATGTATGTAATTTATTTATTTTATAAGTTATGTATTGGACAAAACAAAGATCATGTTTAATGTCCATGTCTCACCTATGCCGGTAGTTGTTGGGAGCACTAAGCTCAGAGTTGTTGACGAGTATGTTTACCTGGGACAAATAGTCCGACTAGGTAATTCCAACTTCGACCGAGAGGTCAATCGACGGATTCAACTCAGTTGGGCAGCATTCGGGAAATTAAGCCACATCTTCTCGTCAGGTATACCTCAAAACTTGAAAACAAAACTGTACAACCAGTGCGTGTTGCCAGTGATGACTTATGGAACTAAGACGTGGTCCTTCACTGCTGGCCGGATGAGAAAGCTCAAGGTCGCTCAGCGAGCTATGGAGAGGGCTATGCTCGGAGTTTCTCTGCGTGATAAACTTAGAAATGAGGATATCCGCAATAGAACCAGAGTGACTGACATAGCCCAACGGATTAGTAAGCTGAAATGGCAATGGGCCGGCCATATAGCTCGAAGAACCGACAACCGATGGGGAAAAAAGGTTCTAACTTAGACAAGTTTAGGCTCCATGGAATTTCATGTAAGAAAAGTGCTGGTAGGTTGTCCCGTCACGGTTCTCTGAACAATGTTATCCGAAGGGCTTGAATCTCTATAAATGTTCCCTTGTTTTTATAGCCTTGTGAAATATTAAGAGACGATAGCAAGAACTATGGCAATATACCTAAGGGCTAAGAATCTCTGGTGGAGTTTCAGTTGCCACTTGAGTTGTTATCAGGAAGATGCTGCTGCCCATCTTCTGTATCAGTATCCCTCTGTCACCTCTTACGACACCCATGAGACGACATGGGGTAGTTGATAGATATTCTTACACCATCCCAACACGGTTAACCAGGTTTAAGCATGTAAAAAAAAAATTGATAGAGTTGATAATGAGGCTAGAATTGAAACAGAAGAAACAAAAAAACTGATAAGTGATTTCAAGAAAGTAAACGCACATACTTACAGTGTAGTACACATACATTCAGACAATAACTGATTGTAATAAGATCGAACTTCGAACATAGAACATTTTTTTTTTTTTATAGAATAAGGTGACAAACGCACAGTCCACCTGATGGTAAGTGGTTGCTGTGCCTATAGACATCTACATCTATCTTCGTTTCCGACTTAAATGTAGATGCGTTGTCAGGTGAGGACTAAGATAGAATGCCTCTTTTTCCAGTAAAAGGGTCTCTGTTCTCACACTCACCATATAAAACACAGCAGCATTAGGCTGCTATTTTACGCTGGTATTCTGTGAGAGTTGGTCCTTCCCTCGGTCGAGCCGATCCATCGTGCTAAACTATACTATTAATATAGCTGCAGCATGGTTTCACCACGTAACAAACATACATACTATATTTGTTACAAAATTGACAAACATTCGCACAGTCAACAGTATGTTAAGTGTATCCTGTGGCATATGCATAGATTTCATATCTATCCTCGATCCCAGTAAAAAGTCCGAAGATCTCTTAATTTACAAAACAGCAGTATTATATAGCTATTTTACACTGGTTTTTAGAAAGGCGGTCCTTCTATTCGATAAAACCGATCGACCAAAACTTATCATTATTTTCATTAACATCACTTAGTAGTTGAGAATGTGAATATAAAATGTTATTACGTAAAAATTAAATTTCCATTTTATTAGGTGGTAACGCAATTGCTACTATTCGCTGTCTCATTCAACTGACTAGATATAATAAACTTAAATTCCAAGTATTGCAACGACTTGTTCAAAATACTTTTACCTTAGATTACGGTCGTAAGTGGAAGCATATTAAAATTAAAACTTGCCTTATTATGTTGCTACATATTTTGGCATTTAATATTTCTAAGTTAAAAAAGGTTTTTATTCATATCTTCTTACAATTTTATTGTTTTGGCAAATTTTAAATTGAGGATTGAGAAATTATTTTCATATAAGTGAAAATGTCGGTGTTAGCTCGTAACAAAATTTAAATCCTACATCCCGCCGGTTTCATCAATTTACCCTGACATGGGTCCGGGCTTCTCTGTTTCAACAAGAAACTACAAGTTTTACAGTGTGTGCTCCATTTTATAGTAAATATAGCAAAAGAGTTTTCTTCATTCTTCGTACGCTTTTTATTAACAACTAACTGTGCCCGCGACTTTGTTCGCATATAATCTTTGTAAGTGATTAATTGGTTTTGAATTTTTATTACTTTGGGCCTAATCTTTATACCTCCTAAACAGCTGGACCGATTTTGATGACTTTTTGTGTTTGAATAGTTTAAACTCACAATTGAACCCGCCGTGATCCAGATTCAGCGGTGGCGCTGTTATCCAGGTCCAGAAATTATCTGTCTGAATGGGCGGTTCTCTATTTGATTATGTTTTGCTACACTACTTTTCTAACTTATCAGTAATAGTATAGATGTTTTTATACTTATAAGAAGTTATAGACAAATAACTGATCAAGGCAGAAGACGATCACTGATACATCACCGATCCTTTAATATTATATATTTAAAATAAAACTAAGTAACGTAGATATGCCAAAAAATACTAGGAATCTTATTTATAAAAACATAGGGTTTCTTTAATTGCAAAGTTCAATGATAAGGAGGGAAAAATATTTAGTTTGCCGTGTGGTGGCGGCGTAAATGAATCCATCACTCCGTTTCTGGGGTGCCTATATTCAGCAGTGAACTTTTAACAGGCTGTAACAATTAATTATATAAAACAACCTTTTAATCAGGAGGAAAATGAAAGGTTTTCAATAATTGAAAACGATTAATAGCGGAAAAAGTGCCGTGGTAGCTCGGGAAATAAGTGTCTGCATTGTACGAAAAGTTTGATGCACGCCGAAACCTCCATTGGTTTTATAGCACTTTTAAAATTTGATTTACCACGTACTAGGTGGTAAAGAATAAACATTGTAAGCAAACCTAAATTTGATGAGTTCTTGCCTGTTAAAAAAAAAAACTTTCAGAAATATGAAGATACCTATGCCCAGCAATGGGATGCATAAATGCTATTAGGTTACATTTCATTTGAAGTAGACCATTTTATATTTTGCCCTTGTAATACTATATATATTGCACTTTTTAAATAACGCCAACCTTATTTAAAAAAACGGTAGAAGTGATACCTCACAGAAAACTAAACTTCGAGAAGATGAGACGAATACAGAGTATCAGCAGTAGGATAAGTAGGGTTTATTTATTATAATATTGTTAACAAGTTTAAAATTATTTTAAATTTTCTTTACATATATATTAGATTACATATAATACAGACTCTAAGTTTTCAGTTTCATCACATACTTATATATTTTCTAATGAACAAATTTTGTCCTTAATCCTTACTGCTCATAGATCACTTTTTTTTAATTTATTTATCACTTTCAAAAATTAATACAAACATGTAAATGGAACTGATAAAACCACTGAGGTTTGTCGACAGTGCAAACCACATCAAACAACCATATTTTATATTAACATAAAAATAATAATTATGAAACGAAAAAATAAATAAAAATAAATTAAGCAAGTTTGCGTTTATATTTATATATATTTTGTATTTATATATTTGAAGAAAAGTATGTTTTAAGTTTAGATTTAATATTACTTGTAGTAAACTTATTCTTTAGAGTGGAGGGTAATTTATTAATTAATCATGGAACCAGGTATCGCGAGGTCAGTTCGGCGTACACGTTATTTGCTCGTGTCGTCCACATGCACCGCGAGTAATGGAACGTCTGTATAGTGTGGTCTATTTTGTTGCATAGGTTTCTATTGAAAATTGTTCTCTTAACATTATCATCATCATTACAGCCCTCACAAGTTCACTGCTGTACATAGGCCCCACGGAATGCCACAAAGCACGGTCCCGAGCCACCTGCATCCATTGACTTCCTGCATGTCTTACCAGGTCGTCACCCATATACCCAATCCGCACTGTAGAAGCCACACGAAAGTGTGAGTAACGATCCAAGAGAAAGTCTATCGGACACTGTTCCGATCATATTCCGAACGTCAATTTGAGCGAGATTACAATGGCTGTCCAGCACCTTAAAAACGGCAAGTCCCATGAAACTGAAAGTGGAAAACCGGTACTGAATTCCTTCAGAAGGTATCTAATCCACCATGGTGGCACTACCCAGAGGCGTGGAGCAAAGTACGGTCTTTTTTTTCAAGAAAAGCGACAACCATCTCTTGAAAAATTACGGACCGATTTTCCTTCTGAGCTGCGTCTACGTGCTGTATTCGAGAGTAAGCAAGTCGTCTCACACGCAGACTAGACGACTTCTAGCCTACCGAACAAGCCGGTTTCCGAAAAGGCTTTAGCACCACCATAGACCACATACCCTTCGGAAAATTGTACAGAAGATCGAGGAGTACAATCTGCCAATATATCCTGCGTATGTAGATTATGAATAAACCTTTGATGCCTTCGAAATTTGGGCAGAGCTTCAGTCTCTTCAGCGGTGCTAAATTGACTGTCGGTATATCGAAGTGCTGAAGTGTTTGTACAGTAGGGCCACTATGGCTATCCGAGTACAGAACCAGAGTACAAAACCTATCGAATTGAACAGAGGTGACGTTATATCCCCAAAACTCTTCACCGCTGCATTAGAAGACGTTTTAAAGCTACTGGACTGAAAAGGATACGGTATTAACATCAATGGCGAGTACATCACTCACCTTCGATTTGCCGACGATATAGTCCTTATGACAGAATCACTAGAGGATGTAATCACTATGCTCAATGACCTCAATAGTGCCTTCCAAAGGATAGTTCTTAAGATGAACATGGTCAAAACAAGGATCATGTTTAACGACCATGTCAAACTATGCTAGTACTTGTGGGGAGCACTAAACTAGAAGTTGTTGATGAGTATTTACCTAGGACAAATAGTCCGACTAGGTAAGTCCAACTTGGACCGAGAGGTCAATCGAGGATTCAACTCGGCTGGGCAGCGATCGTTAGATTACGACACATCTTTCGTCAGGTATACCTCAAAACTTGAAAACGAGATTGTACAACCAGTGCATATTGCAGTGATGACTTATAGATCTGAGACGTGGTGCTTCATGCTAGCCGTTTGACGAAGCTCAAGATCACTCAGCGAGTAATGGAGAGGGTGCCTGGGTTTTTCTGCATGATAAAAATAAAATGAGGATATGCGCAGTGGAACCAGAGTAACTGACATAGCCCAACGGATTAGTAAGCTGAAGTGGCAATAGGCTGGCCATAGCTCGAAAACCGACGTCCGATGCGGAAGCAAAGTTCGCGAGTGGCAGCCTCGTACCGGTAGGCGAATTGTGGGGCTAGATGGAGTAACGACCTTGTGAGACATGCAGGAAGTCGATGGATGCATGTGGCCCAGGACCGTGCTTTGTGGCGCTCTTTGGGAGAGGCCTATGTTCAGCAGTGGACTTGTGAAGGGCTGTAATGAAGCCATAAATAAAAAAAAATAACTTGACTACAGCGCCACCCACAGAATCATAGCAAAGTTATGAACCGTTGTCTAGACAAAAAAAAATTGTATGAATATGAATCATCAATCGGTCAAGTTGTTCAGAAGTTACACGTTTACTAACAGGCGCACTAAATATTTTTCATTCATTCATTTATTCCACTGCTGAACATAAGCCTTTCCCATAGATTGACAAATCTGGGGGATACTTGACATAGTAGTTAAGCTTGGTAGGCGGGTTGCCAGCCACCGATTTTTTATTAATTTAAATTGTTATCTATCTATCTGTCGCCTCTTACGACACTCACGGAATGGGTAGTGAATTTTCTTGCCAGCCACTACACGACGGCGCCAACGATCATCTTTATATATAATTCTACTTTCGTGTTTATGTAGAGCAATGCTGTTATAATATGGTCGTAGCACAAATGGTTAGACTCACCGGGGTATGACCACGCTCTCACAGAATACCAGCGTAAAATAGCAGCTTAATGCTGCAGTGTTTCGTATGGTGATTGGCATTCCATCTTGAAAAACACATGCATTTTGATTGTTAATCGTCGATACATGAATGATTATTTGTCACCCTTTATCTAAAAATTGCTTAGTATTTCTACATTCACATTTTACCGTCAAAATAGTATCTATAAGAGAACAAAACTATGACTAATCTAACTGCATTCGGTCGAAAAAGGAAAAAACGCTACATTATTTACATGTGTTACCAAAAAGGTTTGCTTAGGATTAGTATACTCTCTTTCTACAAACACCCTATTATGGCTTAACGTGTTTAAACAAGTATTAGGAAGAAACACTGAGTGAGATTTATTCAGATTGAACACTAAGGTTTGTAAAATACTAGCTTCTCCTTAAAAGTTATTAGTATTATACTATGCAATTTAGACGTTAGCTGTTACACTATGCAACTTAGACGTTAGCTTAGCTGACCAGATCTAATATAATAAATATATAAAATCTTTCATTTTAGTTCATTTTGCAAATTGAAACTAAAATAAAATGTAATTTATAATACTCAGACTAACAAAGAAAGAACGTAGCGCTGCGTACATTAAAAGTGACGCAAAAACCAAGCCAAAACCATACTTAAATTATAGTAGGAACACACACTTTCCTACACGTTTGCATCTTAAACCAACGGCAACGAATAACATGATTTTAGGCGCATATGTGAGCGTCCAGTGGGCTGATAAAGAAAAAAGAAAGAAGAAATATAAAGAAAATTGAGCATTATAACATTTGCATCACTTGAAATGTTCGCATCGATCTGTTTATTTTCCTTTTTGGTCTACGATAATATAAAAATAAAACATCACTTAAATTATATTCGAAAAGGGTAAAATATAATTTACCTTGCAGAAAACTAGTTGAAACGGTATGTGTTATATTTTCCATCAGTAATTTCAATGTCCAGCAACTTTTGTGTGTAAGAGTATAAGTATTTCGAAGTCTAATGGCTGATTTACAGGTACAGTAACCGTCTGGAATTCGAGGCAAGTCAGTGCTGACCCGCCATTGGTATAATGTAAATTGATTTGGAGTCAGTACAGCACTTTCGCGCCAGTGCTGACTTCAATATTCCTGCTTGAATATTTTGAAGTCAGTCATTTTAAGTTGATAGCCGTGGTTTTAACTATGACATTGGGACGTTGTAAAGCTCAGTTTTCCATGACCATGGGTGCCGCAAAAAACTTGAAACATCTGAAACATAAAAAGCTACTAAAAAAACATAATAAGCTAATTAAACGCGATAAAATCCGTAAAAATTATTTTATTCAATACTTCGTGATCCACCCCGGCTTCACTTGGATAGGATATATTAATGTCAATTTCTTCGGAAAATATAGCCTATATCTGTGATCTATAGCCGAGACCGTAGTGGCGGTGTAAAATATTCACTACCCCATATCATCCCGTGGGTGTCGTGGGCCAAAGGAAACAAATCAGGAGATGGGCGGCAGTCTTCCTAACAACAACTAAAAGTTTAAAAAATTGCGGTTGCCAACCCGCTTGTCAAGCGTGGCAACTATGGTAAATATCCCGCTATGAGGCATCTATGGAGGAGACCTATTTTCAGCAGTGGAGTTTAATAGGCTGTAACGGTAACGGTAATGGTATAGCCTAGATCCCTCCTGGCATTGCTCTTTATCTGATCGTAAGTTTCAACACTATCTGTTCAGGCTTTCGAAGATAAGCCCGGACAAACAGACAGACAGACAGCATACAAATAATCCCTTAGCTTATTAGAAGCCAGTTATTTAAATATTACAGACAAACAATTCAATTTTATTTATATGTATAGATGAGCAATGGCTGATAGATCTCATGGTTTTATAGATGGAGGCAACCAGCTATCGCGTTTACATAAATTTTAAAATACCAAGACCTGCAAAACTTTCACTTCATTATGACGGTGTTTACTATTTAATTCAGTTTAAAAAAATAATTAAAAGATACTAAACATAATGCAAGAAAAATTTACGCGAATGCCCTGTGAATAAATTACTTTACAAAACTTCATTTAAATCAAGAGATAGGATTAAACGTCTTTTATAATTTCAAATGCCAGATAATTACAGATCCCGCAAGCAAGCACTTTTGAATAAATGAATTAAATTATCATAATTCCTTTTAAAAACGGAGCGTAATTATTAAGCTACTCGTAACTTTTTTTCATTTTGCGTTGTTTGCAACCTAGTTTATTGACACGGGCTACAGAACTTCAGTACGAATAGTGCCTGTATTAGTTATGTAAGGCACAATCAATTTTATTATTATTATGTTTATCAAAGTGGCTATCAATAACGATAACTGGTAGTTGGTAAAAAGTCACTGAAACCTTGATTTTCAGCCGATTCAAACTAATGCGTTTAAAGGATTATTATAAGCTCAAACCTTTGAAACCGGAACATCTGGCTGTAGTGCTGCTTTGCGGCAGGAATAAATTAAAATAATACGTCTATGTATTAGAACTAGAAATCTAGGACTCTATGAGACGGAAAAGGAATAGAATTGCATCTAAAAAATACAATTGTATACATGTAAAGCCATGCAAAGCATAGAGCGTATTGTGGTAGTAGTAGTTGGCTTGACTGGGGTTGGAACTCGGTCGCACAGAATAACAGCGTAAAATAGCAGCATAATTTTGCTGTGCATTACGCAAGGAAACTCGAGCATATTCTCTCCATAGCCCGCTGAGCAACCTTGAACTTCC
>JAGSMP010001738.1:0-39040 GCA_029286625.1 Parnassius orleans | reverse complement strand
GCAAAACGTTCACTTCATTATGACGGTGTTTACTATTTAATTCGGTTTAAAAAATAATTAAAAGTACTAAACATAATGCAAGAAAAATTTACGCGAATGCCCTGTGAATAAATTACTTTACAAAACTTCATTTAAATCAAGAGATAGGATTAAACGTCTTTTATAATTTCAAATCCCAGATAATTACAGATCCCGCAAGCAAGCACTTTTGAATAAATGAATTAAATTATCACAATTCCTTTTAAAAACGGAGCGTAATTATTAAGCTACTCGTAACTTTTTTTCATTTTGCGTTGTTTGCAACCTAGTTTATTGACACGGTCTACAGAACTTCAGTACGAATAGTGCCTGTATTAGTTATGTAAGGCACAATCAATTTTATTATTATTATTTTTATCAAAGTGGCTATCAATAACGATAACTGGTAGTTGGTAAAAAGTCACTGAAACCTTGATTTTCAACCGATTCAAACTAATGCGTTTAAATGATTATTATAAGCTGAAACCTTTGAAACCGGAACTTCTGGCTGTAGTGCTGCTTTACGGCAGGAATAAATTAAAATAATACGTCTATGTATTAGAACTAGAAATCTAGGACTCTATGAGACGGAAAAGGAATAGAATTGCATCTAAAAAATACAATTGTATACATGTAAAGCCATGCAAAGCATAGAGCGTATTGTGGTAGTAGTAGTTGGCTTGACTGGGGTTGGACCTCGGTCGCACAGAATAACAGCGTAAAATAGCAGCATAATTTTGCTGTGCATTACGCAGAGAAACTCCGAGCATACTCTCTCCATAGCCCGCTGAGCAACCTTGAACTTCCCATACGACCAGCAGTTCGGAGACTGCCTGCAGTGCGAGATTCGCACGCTCAACCATAACTTCTCTTTCAGACTGGATTTGATCCCGATTAGCCCAAGCATTCAGCTGGTATCTCTCCATAACTTTACTTTCGTCTGCATACCCATAGATACCTGGAACAAGCAGATCATTAATATACAGCAGGAAGGAATTTCTCACCCTGTCATTCAGTAACCCCTACCATACTCCTTAATAACCGCATTCCTTAATTAGAGCATTTATTCTACTCTCGTGCTTCTCCTGCCACTTCTCAACATTCACTACCATACATTAGGGTAGGGACTAACACAGCATTGTGAATTACCATATGTGCCTTTTTGACACATTCTGACTTCCCATAATATAGTGAAGAGCCCTATTTATTTACTCTGTGTCCCGCATTCACTCGTTGTTCTATATCCTTGTCATGTCTACCATATATACTAACATAGATATTGTTATTTATATAACTAGTATTTCTATTCATTTCTACAAGAGAAAATGGATAGAAATACTAATTATATAATTAACAATATTAATGATACGTTGCAAATTTGAAAGACCTAATTTATGTTTATTTCTCGTTTAACTTCAAACAATAAATACACAGTGAAAAGCATTGAATATGTCCGCCCATTTCTACGTAATCTACATTAGAAATCAGAACACGGATGTGCAAATTTATATCTTTTGGGTATTGCGATTGGACTTTTGCGGTTGGAAAGCAATTAAAACTGTACTGTTTTATCCGTTTATCAGTCTTGCCGTAATACTCTAGCTATAAATGGAAGGTAAATTTTTAGTTGAAACTAATAAGAAATATGTTCTCTAATTTATTAATCAGTATTTTTATCACGTATACCTCAAAAGTTGAAAACAAGAGTATCTAAACAGTGCGTATTGCTAGTATTACATATGGATCTGAGACTTTTCTGCCGCCCAGCAGGTACCGATTTTGTGTTCCAGTTTGAAGGGTATAGAGCCAGTAAAATTACAGGCGTGAGTCATTACATCTTAGTATTCAGAGGGATCAACGCAACTATAGCCTTCTTTGTTTAAAGTTGGTTGCAGGTGCCCATGGAATGCGGAGCCACTTACCAATAGGTGAATGTAAGTTCGTTTATCACTTTTACTTAAAAACAACAATTATATTTATTATATTTACAGATCTTGTTTCGGGAATGGTTTGTTTTATTACAAAACATCCATTCCAAACAAGATCTTATAGATCATACAAATTGATGTTTATTTCGCGTGGTATCAAACCACGGCTCACAGCGCCACATCTAAATGCCTAACTACTTCACTGTCAAGCTATTATACTACGATTAACAATTTCACTAGTGGCCGTGAAGTTTTACTGGAGTTTTGTTGTCACATTCCAATAGCAATAGCAAACAGCCTGTATGCTATTGATTACTACTATAGAAAATGCCAAGAAAACTTCATGGCTGATAAATTTCATGAAATTCTCGTTTACGCCTGACTTAGTACCCAGACCGGTCCGCAAAGTTGCGACACGTCTGGTACTGCGGTCTGACGATCGCCTACTAAGCGTTACTGATTAATACAAGTCCTTCCAACATAGGAGACGCCAAAATCCAGCAGTGAACATTTACAGGCTGATAAAGAAGAAGACAGAGAAGAAAGTTAGCGCCTTGAGTTAATAATGCTCTTGTTATAAAAGTTATTTATGCGTATTCACAATTAAAATGTAAGTGTCACGAGGTTCGAAAAGGAAAACCTAGTAGAGTTTTAATGTGCGTCGGCATTATTAAATATAGCGTTACCCACACTTTTGAGCAACCTACATCTATTTCATTGCTAAAAGGAAAGAATATTGGGAGGGGCAATCACATTAAAATTTAAAAATAAGAAAGTTTAAGATACATTTGCTAATACTTCGTTTTGGGGCAAAATACGTGTCACTTTATCGACGGCAATTACTAGTAGGGAAGTTGTTTCGACGGTATTGTTGGATATTGGTCGTGACGTCATTGTAGGAAAGAGTAGTCTTCAAACTAGATAATAACAGTAATAATACATAACATGTATTTCCGCTAATAAGCTTTCTCATCTTAATTAAAATGAATTTCGAAATTTTTTAATTTCATACGAAATAGCTATATAATATAACTTCAGCTCGATCGGGTAAGGACCAAACTCTTACTGTAATACCAGCGTATTGCTGTTATATTTAGTACGGTAAGTGTGTAAAACTGGGGACCTTTTACTGCAAATGAGTCTTTTGGTCTTAGTCCTCAGGAATAACGCATTTGTATTTTGGACCACCGTCATCGAACATTAGATAGGACTATCAGGCTGATTTTTGTGCTCGTGTCGTCCATACTTCTATTAAAAATGCCCGATTCAATGATCATGACACATATGAGAATAGCCCAATATCATCATCACCATTACAACCCTTCAAGTCCACTGCTGAATGTAGAACCGCAAGGAATGCCACAAAGCACGGTCCAGAGCCTCCTGCATCCATCGCCTTTCTGCATACTGAGGTTGCTAGTCGAGAACCTTACTTCCCTATATGGTCTTCATGACAAAAAGTACAATAACTAAAATACCGCTATACAGCTAAATCTATACATATAAAATGCTTTGTCCTGAATGACTGACTGACGGATCAGCGCACAGCCTAAACCGCTGATCGTAGAGACCTGAAACTGAATGTGTGTTCTTTGTATGACGTAGGCATTCGATAAGAAAGGATTTTTCGAAATTTTACCCTAAGGGGTGAAAAATGGGTCAAAGTTTGTGGGATAACGTGACCTTGGTCCTATCTACTTCAAATTTTGCATAAACATTCTTTAATAGAATTGATGGAAGACGTGTTTCGTATTTTATTGAAACTCATCACTAACGGGGTTAAAATGGGGTAGAAAGTTATTTTGGGGTGATTTGCATCGAAGTTGATATCAATACTCCTTAGTGTTTTTGATTTAAATTACATTTCATTTTGACACATGTTTGAAAACTCAAAATGTTGAACTCACATAAAAGCTTGTGCAATCTCAACAATAAGTAAATCATAAGTAGTACTAGAAAATTAAAACGTACATTGTCATAGAAAAAAGAGTATTAACTAGTGATGTACCACTACAAATAATTAATGCCGATATCGGTGCTGGTATGTTTGTCTATGGTAAAATCATGTAAGCGTGGAGTCATATCCTCAGATTTATGATATGGTGTGTCTGTGATTTTCAGAGTTTAATATCTCTACATGACTATCATCATTATACTAAGGCGGGCCCGTTATTTCAGTAGCGTTCGAGGTTTTAATATTTTTAACCAAACTACTGAAAAAACATCGAGCGCTAGTGAATCTTGGCACCGCAACCTTAATAAAAATCACAGAGTACTTTTTATACAAATTGGAAATACTGAGTTTAATCAATAGAATAATAAAATTAAAAAAATATTTTTTTATTATATCTCACAAATTCTATGTACAACACATAATAATACGAAATAAATAAATAAATTATTGTCCTTTAAAAATAATTGTTTTATTTAAAAATGTCCTAATTTTTTCTTTAGGAGCAGAAACCTTTTGGTAATGTAGTGAATCTAATTTTAAAAACTCTTTGCTGATCAACATTATTAACAAGTATTTATGATCGTCCAGTAAATCATTGTCAAACGAATGCTCGTCCAAATCACTGAATATAGATGTTGGCAATATTATTTATGGATATTATTAATCATTGTTAAAAATATTTAGGCTGTCCTAAGAATTTGGAGCCTATTCTGATTTCGAACCCGCGCAGTATTTTTCTGCAGTTTTACACACCTTTTACACCTTCCGAAGGTTTAGTCAGGCCTCCTCTCTCTTTAATAGATATCAAAGAAAACGGATTCTCAGCACTGTTATTTTTCAAACTTTGGAGTCATTTTTCACATATGACTTCTTTTTTTATTTTTCTGAATACATAACCAGCTATATAATCTACTACGTGTTGTGCTTATTCTGTTAAATTTGAGGCACGTAAAATATAATCATGGTCAGAATAATTCTCGGAATTAATGTTCACATCAGGCAAGTCAATTAGTCTACCATTTCCAGTAGATGAATTTAATAATTGTTTATATTTTTGATTATTGTAATTTAACATTGTTATATTTTCTAGAGAAAGACAATTCCCTGTTGAACCATCTTTTAGCTCTGCATGTACCAGCAACCGTTTATAAGCAGCCCTGTACATTTTTGCCGATGGGTTATTATTAAAACCACATTTAGACCTTATGGCTCTGAAAAACAGTTCAATATGATCTTCGCTGAACTTATAGGTACATAGATATTTTAAAACAGTTCAGTTTTTATTTTAGTACCCAAATGAAGCCCTTCACTGCTTTGAATTTTGTCTAACAATTCTAATAACTGACAAGAAATTGTTTTCCCGTGTATGTCAACTGGAACTTTTTTGTCCCCAAATGTGTTACGTATTAATTTGATGTTATGGCAAGGATCTGGCCACAGATATACTACCTCATCAACATTAGCTTCAAAAGAATAATTGAATGCATGGACATTGCACTGCAAAATATTGCACATAACTTTATTGGTTGATGCACCGTCAAAAGTGAGCGACA
The DNA here is from genome assembly GCA_029286625.1 of Parnassius orleans. Classification (NCBI taxonomy): domain Eukaryota; kingdom Metazoa; phylum Arthropoda; class Insecta; order Lepidoptera; family Papilionidae; genus Parnassius; species Parnassius orleans. Next base: position 33,587 of record JAGSMP010001738.1, on the reverse strand, counting down.
CAACTTCAGCTCCAGAATATTTTAGTAGTGATGTACATTGCTGTACCAATAAAGATTTTTGATGTGCGGTGATTGAGTCAATAAGAAAGTAGCCCACAAGTATTTTCCAGGTGTAATTTACGGCAGTTATCATAAAAGTTAATGCTTCTTTAGCAAGTGATACATCTTGTGAATCCAAGTCACATCCGATATTGACGTACCCAAAATATTTTTTTCCGTCCCATTCGACCAATTTGCGAATAGCTATTTCATCGAATGATAACGCTACATATAAAGGTTTATTATTATTAAATTTTACCCTTTCTTTAATAGCTTCAAAGGCCTCTGTAGTGAATCCTGGACCACATTGGATACATTGATACCACTTGCATATTGTTTTTAGGTGTGGCAAAATATATTTTAATTTGTCGTGCACATACTCCTATGCTCGCGGTGATAAATAATTTAAAAGACTGCGAATTTTTTCAATTCAAAAGAGTATTTACGCTTATCTTCTTCCATTTCTTTCTGTAAATATTTTTCAATTATTGGATTATTTTTCACTGAATCTAATATGAGTAAATTTTTCATTTCTATTTTTAGTCATTCAAAAATTTTCTAATCTTAACTTTAAATCCAGATTTTATTTTTGAATCGTCTTGTTCTTTGACGCAAACAATTTATTTTCAACAGTCGTCGTTTGGAAATTTTTGCAGTTTTTCTAAATCCTTTCTAATTTAGATACACGTCTAATTAATTCTTGCTGACTTGGTGTCGAACTAAATGTAACTGTAGTAGTTAATTTTGCACTAGAATCAGATGTGCTGGTTGCTGTTGCACTGATGGTGTAGGTGCAATTATCGGTATTGCCCTGGATGTTGATGCAATATTCTTTTCAGACACACTGGATGTTAATGCAGTCGCCAGTGTAGACGCAGGGCTAATTTTTTGCATCATAGAAATATGAATTAAACGAAATAAACAATGGGAAAAATAATAATAAAAAATGAATTTTAAGGGTGGATACTTAATGTCAACAGTCAATCAGTTGAACAAAATATCAACACCGCGTAATCAACAATTTAATTTTAAACAAATCAAAACAATAAACAGATTTAATGTAAAAGGATCTTACTGTATAATGATTGTTATCCCGCAGATGTAGTGGTATAGCATTTAATTTCAACCTGCGCCTGTGTTCAAAATTTATAAAGCAGTCATCTTTAAAATCTCTGGAACAAATACGGTGGTGCTTTTTCCACTCCCAATTGCGACGTGCAATAGGGTCGATCCATTTTGTCTTAAATTGATGTCCAAAGGATTTATACTAGAGATATATTTCCAACACTATTGTCAAAATATTTAACAACAAATATTCAATTTTATTACTTAAAAATAGGCAAAAAACTTAATTTATTAAAAGATTATTCAATTTTAAAGTAAAAATGACAAAAAACGTGAATTTCTATCAATTGAAAATGCTCGTAAATTGTGTTTCAAATGTGACATAATGACTTTACCGGTGAGCGTATTATACGAACAATTTAAGATGAACATAGCCATAGAAAAAAATTAAATCTTTCTTTTAAATTAGTAGCACAAAGGTAACCAAAAACTGACGTTTGCCGAATGTACATTGGTACCTATTGACAAACCTTTATTTATCTCTTTCTGACATACTTTGAAAAAAAAAAGACATGTATATATAGCTGTTAGACAGGCTCTTCTATGCTTTAGTTATTTTTCTGAGGGTGCAATGCAATATTCTTTAAAATTGGAATGTGAAATATAAAACAATATTTAAATCGGATTAAAATTCGAAATTTCAATTACATTTGTTCTTGGATTATTTTAATGAAAACTTACCCTATACCTTGATTTTCCTTCGAAAATTCCTTGAAAATCTCTTAGATTACCTACTTAGCGAATATTTTCGATTGCTGTATTAATTGTTTGGAAGTTTATTTTCACTATTTCATTAGAATATTTTGAGTGTAGTTAATTTATTTCTTTTATTTTATTTATTTGTTGTTATTATAGCTAAACAAGATTCTTTGAGTATGATTTGTTAGTGTATAATATAGGTTTTTAGTTTTAATTATAAAAATATCTGTGTTTGATGTGTTGTGTATAATAATATAGTTTTCTTTTTGTTTTAATATAGATATTTAAGTAGGTAGTAGTTTGTCTTAGAAGCTTTAATTTAGTGTATTGTTTTCACAATTTTCTTATATATAAATTTGTCTGTGTCTATTTTTAAAATGGGAGTAGCGTTCGTTAACCTCAATGAAATTAATATACCTTACTATTGTACCAATAGTTGGGGATGGCTGTACCTTTCGTACCTTTCCATTTGTTGTACGGCACACACAAATACGCTCAATGGATATTCGTAAAGAAATTGAGTGTCATGTGACGAACAATTGGGATAATTTGCTGTTATGTCTCATGAGCGTCATGGCAACAATCATGGGACAAAGAAAAGTATACATTTGATATGTTACAATACTCTCATATGGCGGTTTCTGCAGAGTTAGTTGCAGCCGGTCAAATATACCCATTTGTATTTGAAGTGTATCGAAATGACAATCTGTATGCCAAATTTGGTACAGAAGACCAACCCATCAAAATGTTACGTTTTCCAAGATCTTTCTAATGGTCACTTTGATGCCTACGCTGATGCCGTGAGAGATAAAAACTGATGAGCGTCAATAGCCCAAAACGACGCATTGAAATGGCTGTCTCTGATTTTTACTCAACCTTCACAAATTTCTAATGTTGTGCAAGACTTATTCTGCCTACTTATACAAATATTGAATCTGAATGTGATCAGTTAATTTCTTCTTTAGGAGATTTTCCGGACCGATACGACAGGGACCTTCAAGAAAGAGCTACTCCTCCTTTTAAAAGGCCGGCAACGCATCTGCAATTCCTCTGGTTCCCTGGTGTTGCAGTTGTTCATGGGCGGCAGTGATCACTACCATCAGGTGAGCCGCATGCCGTTTGCCCTTCTCCTATAAAAAAGAATAATTGCATAGAATCTCCAACATTCACTACCCAAGAGTCAGTCCAAAATAAAAGTTATTCATTAATAAATTGGCAAAAAACAAGGTCACATAGCGAAAATAAATGAATCGGAAAATGAGTAATTTGAATTGATATCACATTATTTTTTTTCGTTGTTAATCAAACTAATATTTCAAGTTGGAGTTATAATAAGTTGTAGTAAAACAATTTTCCACTTCTAATTTAAGTTTGTCCTACACACCATTACGTTTTGTTAGAATAATATTGTTGAGCTAGTTGTGCATTAGTAGTGCTTTTTGTTTGTAATAATGTTAATAATAATATTTAGCTATGCCAAATTTTAATAATAAATAGTTTCATAAGTGTGGAACACTATAGCTTTGGAACGAGAATCAGTAGTATTTGGATTAAAATTTAAATTATAAAAAGATCTATCTACTGAGATATATATCGCGCACAAATTCGACGAGAATTTACGCACAAACCAGAGAAGATAGATTTGAAGATAGATGTAGATGTCTATAGGCCACAGCTACCACTTACCATCAGACTGTGTGCTCGTTGTCACCCTTATTCTATAAAAGAGAAAATTGAAAGCATAAATTAACGAAAATAAGTAAATATACTCGAAAATATATATGAAATAAAGTATTGCCTGAAACCGGTTTGTCGAGTTTAACTAACTTCTGTTTGCTTAGGTCTTTTTCCCATTTATTTAGAATTGGCAAGAATTTTAAAAAGCCGCCAAGCTTTCTCATTTTGTACTATTCCCTAGTACGCAGTATTTTACAGTACAACACAATTATTTGGTTTCCATACTACGCTGTTACTTAAAAAACTTACGCTGAAACTTAAAAAGTTTGACATTATGTCACTAAACTCGGTGTCATTCCCATTAATTCTCCCCACCTCCTTTCATTTGCAAGATTAATACTAAGCCCCAATGGCCGGTATACTTTCCTAAACACTTTAATAATACGTCATATCATAATCCTCTAGTAAGAATGTGTTGCCTCTACAATGACTTATTGATTAATAATAGTAAAAATATCGACATATTTAATACAAAATAAATTATTTCGAAAAATCCTTTTTAGATAACTGATTAACTGATTCTTTGAAATTGTTGAAATAAGTTATTCAAGGCTAAAAATTTAAATGTTAATGTACATTGTTTTACAAAGATTTAATTTTATAAATTTTCTACAAAACATTTTGCTATACATATAGGTTATAAATTTGCTGTAAACTCATTACTGTTACCTAATATCATGTTGTTGTAAGGTATTTGTCAATTTATGTAACGTCACCGCTCAGTCGCCATTAAAGCCGTTACGAGGAAGACACCTTTGTTTAATCTGATATCGCGGCGACGAGAAAAAAAAAATCGTAATAGTTCGCGTGTGTGTAAACACCGGCTAAACCATGTCGATTGGAAAAATATCGGAATTTAAAGTGCCTACAGATAATTGGAGACTTTACGTGAAGGCTCGAACAATACTTCGTTGTGAACAAAATTCCTAGTGAGCTACATGTACCTACATTAATCACGGTAATGGGGCGGAGAGTTATGAACTACTCGTGAGTTTGTATACCCGGAAAAGCCCCATCAAAACGTTTTGGAGTTAACAAAAATTTTGGAAAATTACCTAACCAAAACCCAGCGAGCTGGCTGAAAGATTTAAATTCCGACAAAAAACAAAGGGACGGTGAAAGTATATCGGAATATGTAACGGACCTAAAGAAGATGTCGAAAACTTGCGAGTTTGGTAGCTGGTTGCAAAGTTTGCGCGATCAATTGGTTTGTTATCAGCAGTGAAACAATTCGGCAGAGTTGTTGCCGAAAAGCAAATTAGACTTTGGAAGGCTTATCAATTAGCCGTGAGTATGGAGGCGGCGGAGAGGATGCAGCCAGCGTCGATGTGCATCCGAAGATACCTGGAGACTCAGCGCATTCTGGCTTCCGCCGCGCGATTGTCAGTGCAAGACGGACCGGGCGCGTGATCCGGTTGTGACGAGCGGCGCGCGGGCGATAAGGGCGAGGTCGGAGGATGCGCGCGGCCGGGCATCCGGGGCTGGCACGCGACGCAACCTGTGTGCGGTAAACAGGGACAATTTTACAAAGGATGTGTCATGTTTAGCGGGACAACACCGCGTCAACGTGGTGCAGGTGAAGAATGACAGTTTACTAAACAGCGAAGAAACGAGGTAATGGTTTGCATTAATCAATTAAGCGTTAGTCATTACAAACCATTGTGCATATCATTAATAGTACACGGTAGGCACGTTCAAATGGAGTGCACGATACAGGCAGTGCCGTTTCATGTATGCTACGAGTTATATAAACAACAATTTAGTAACCTAAAATGAATATGTGTCCTTTGTTGCTAAGGTACTATACGGGTGAACAAGTGAGACCTGTAGGTGTTATGTAAGGCCTTTAGTAAGGTACAAAGATAAGGAAAAGCATCTCGATTTATATGTTATTAAAAATGGTAAGTATATTATTAGGCAGACAATGGTTGGCGAACTCAATATACAGTTACTTCTGGAAAGCTTAAACTGTTTATCGAATGATGTTTTAACAGACGATTTCAGTTCCAGATATTGTAAGGTGTTCGCGGACGGCCTGGGACGGTTCACTGGGCCGCCGGTGAGCATCTCTGTGTGCGGGAGGGCGCAGCCACGTGTTCATGCGAGCGCGTCCACTGGCTTATGCGTTGCGTGTACCTGTGGGCGCGCACTCGAGCAGCTGGTGGCGGACGGTATCCTCACGCCGCGTCGACCGCTCCGACTGGGCGACCCCATTGTGCCCGTAGTGAAAAAGACGGTAACATTAGGTTGCGCCGATTATAAGTTAACTTTAAAATAAAGTTATAGAAGTCGACCGTCATCCTTTGCCTGAGTAGAAGACTTACTGGTACGTTTACAAGGGGCAGCGGTTCAGTAAATTGACCTTTCACGAGCTTACGCACATTTGCTTGACGAATCCGCATAAATATACGGTTATCAACACCCACAAAGGTTTGTTTAGATATAATCGCTTAGTATACGGCTTATCATCAAGTCCTGGCATTTTCAAAACATTTAGAGCAATTATTTAATCTACCGTATGTAGGCGTATTTTGGACGATATAAATATTACAGGCGCAACACAGAGGAACATATTAGTAATTTGCATAAAGTATTTGACCGTTTGCAGTCATACGGACTCCGAGTTAAAAAGGAAAAGTGTGTATTTTCGCTGAATCAGTCAATTACTTAGGTTATGTAATTAGTAAGGATGGTATTCACACTTGTCCGGATAAGATTAAAGGCAATAGTAGACACTCCCGCTCCTACGAACGTGTCTGAGTTAAGGGCCTATATAGAATGATAATGTATTATGCAAAATTCGTAAAAAATATCAGCACTATTCTCGCACCCTTATATAATTTATACGTACGGGAATAAAATTTGATTGGTGTGACGATTGTGAAAGACCTTTAAAAAGGTAAAAGTACTATTAAGTTCTAGTAAAATTCTAATGCATTACTCTAGCGATTTGCCTATTGTGCTGACGTGTGATGCGAGCAGCGTGGGGTGTGGGTGGGTCATCTCGCACCTGACGCCGGAGGGCGAGGCGGCCGGTGGCGTATGCGTCGCTCGCTCTCGGCAGAGCAGAGCCTATTCGCAGATCGATCGGGAGGCGCTCGCTAATGTGTTCGGTGTAAGAAAATATCATCAGTATTTGTATGGGCGAAAAATTCATATTGCGTACGGACCATAAACCATTAACACACATATTTGGTAAAAACGGGAATACCGGTTATGGCCGCTTCGCGTATCCAACGTTGGGCCGTACTTTTGTCTGGTTACGACTACAATATCGAATACGTGACGTCTAATAAAAATTGCGCCGACGGTTTATCAAGTTTAATTTCTTCTAGTAATAAAAAACAATGAATAGAGATTACTTATATTAACTGTGGAAAAATTTTTTACCGGTTACTAACGAGGATGTTACGAAGGCGACCTCAAAGGATATTATTCTAAGTAAATTTTCGCCTATATCAAATCAGGTTGGCCGACAGTTTGCCCTGGTGAAGAGGTTAAGCCTTATTTTGTTAGGCGCAATGAACTATATTTAGATAACGGATCGATTATGTGGGGGTATAGAATGGTAATACCCTTCATATTTACGTCCAATTATTTTAAAAATTACACAGCAGCCATGGGCATCGTGAAAACTAAGTTTGGCGCAGCTGCTATGGTGGCCGAACATCGATGCGGATGTGGAAGCGCTATGCCGGCTGCGAGACCTGCGCCTCCGGGCGGACGCCCGCCGCGTGCGCCTCCACATTGGCCCTACTGCCTCCCTGGTCTAGGTTCACATAGACTTCTGGGGCCGTATAAAGGTAAAACATTTAGTTTTAATAGATTCGAGCTCGAAATGGCTGAAATTATGGAGTAAGCGCGAACGAATGCGACTTCCATTATTAAGGTGCTGAGGTCAATATTTGCAAGGTTCAGTTTGCCCTTAGAACTAGTGTCGGACCAGGGACCGCCTTTCACAAGTATCGAATTTAAAGTTTTTGAAAATAATGGCATTCAGCAAAGGTTTTCACCAATGTACCACCACCATCTAATGGGGCGGCGGAAAATGCCGTTAAGCTTTGTAAGAGGGCAATAAAAAAAGCATAGGGATGACGTGGATATTGATACCGCCTTACAAACTTTTTACTAAACTATCGCAACAGTAAGCAAAGCACCACGGGTGAGAGCCCAGCGATGCTGCTGCAGCGACGTTCCTTGCGTTCACGGTTGGTTGCTTCGCGGTGAGTATGTGGTGCAAGCGCGTGTGTTCGATGCTCAACAGCGTCAAGTCAAGTATGCGGGTGGTTTTCGCGTAATTTCTCTTTAGAGACACCATCTGGACTGGGACTACGGCACCCGGATAAATGGGTCGGGCACGGTAGCCAGAAGAAGGTTCGCGAAGATACGTTCTCGACAATGGTGACGGTCGACTTATTAAAGACACATCGATCAAATAAGACAGGTCGCGCTTATCCGATGTTACCTGTCCAAATATCACTAATGAGGTCGATGAAAGGATCGAAGTGGGCTTGAGGATGAGTTTGCAGATGCGTCTTCAGAGTTGCAAAACGAGTTGCGGTTTCTGCTGGAAAGATGACGTGAAACCAGGCGTTGATGCAACGATAACGCCATAGCAGATACGCAATGTCCCAGCGAGACTGTACCAGATCCCGCCACTCCTCCACAACCACCGCCACCGTCGCGGCCAGTGACCCGTTCAGACGAATCCGACGACCCGTAATTAAATTTCAATATTTATAATAGAATAGTTAAGTTAAGTTAAATTATAAGTTTAAAATTAGTTATTAAGTTCATTTCAATATAATTATGTAGATATTTAAGGCTGGAGGTGTAAGGTATTTGTCAATTTATGTAACGTCACCGCTCAGTCCGCCATTAAAGCCGTTACGAGGAAGACACCTTTTATTTAAATTTTGGAATACATCAAAACATGATCACATAATTTTTGTACCTAAATAAATAAATAATAAAATAACAAAAGCTATAAAAATCTTGCGAGTTATTTGGACGTATTTTATGATACTATGATTAGATAATGATTTCTTATATTTACGCGAACACTACACATTGAATTAAACTAATTTTACGGATTATATCGCGTTTAATTAACTTATTTTATTAATTCCCGACGTTTCGGATGCTTTACAGCACCCATGGTCACGGGGGACTGAGGTGATTGACGTCCCAATGTCAAAGTTAATCCGGGGTACCTTCAGCTTTTTAATTATTAATTTTGGTCGATCTACGCAGAATGAACTAACTGTGTCTTGAAGTCTTGCAGTGGTATGCTTGGGTTTAGTTTTAATTTTATTAATACAGGATCCCAAGCAGGTGGTAATACCCAGCCTCCTCTATTGAAATTAGGATGTTTTTAATTTCAATAGCCTCACGTATCATCTTGGCAGGAATCGATGTTCTTCTGCGAGAATCTGTGGTTTATCAAATCTAATGTAATGGCGGGGCCGTCTAGGATATGATCACAAACTGCGAACTTCCCGGAACGTTGGTGCTTCACGTCAGCTATGTGTTCTTTTACGCGGGTTTTAATAGATCGTTTTGTTAGCCCTATATATGAGATGTTTTTAACATTCTTCAAGCCGCCGAAGAAGATTAGTCAGTTCTTACCATCCTTCAAGTGCAATATTCCTCTACAAGATGCAGGAGTGTACAAGCTTGATTGTGAATGTGGTCTCTCATATATAGGACGTCAATCACCTCAGTCCCCCGTGACCATGGGTGCTGTAAAGCACCCGAAACGTCGGGAATTAATAAAATAAGTTAATTAAACGCGATATAATCCGCAAAAGTAGTTTAATTCAATACTATGATGACAAATATACAATAAATCCTTATCAAATTTATTTCTTCGTGACGAGTAGTACAATAAGTTAACATTTGGTCTTCATATCAAGAAATGTTCTCAAAAATAAATGTTCATTTAGGAAACAACATAAAATTAAATTATGTTACGCAAGAATATCGCGGCAACCCGTGTTTTACAAACAACGTATTTAGTTTGCGCTATAAATATTATAAATCGCACATAACAGTTTATTAATGTGAGTAGTTAAAGCTCAGGTCACACAGAGACTGTCTCGGTAAACGTTCGGGAGCTTAAATTTTTGCAATTAGAGTTATAAATTATAATACAGGATATGTATTGTCATATACCGGCTGATCGGCTGCGTTGTGGTACCGGTACCGGGGCGTGCACTATAACAAACAGGTGAACGCCACGCAGCCAGGGTGAGATGGCGGTGGCACGAGTTCTATATTCATTGTAGTCAAAGCAATCACAGTGTCCTAATGCAGCGACGCGGTCATGAGACCGCGAAGGTAGCGGACCGCACCTAATTAGACACGTTGTATTTTTTGTATTTTCTTAGTTTATATATAAAAAAAAAAAATAATGAATTGTATTCAATAGAAGTCTCAAAGTTCTTATTCGAATAATGTTACTTTTACCTCCGTATCGTAAATCGTAACAATGATTTTGTACTTTTCAAAACGGTACTCTTTTCATATTTATCTTGTGTATTCAATCCGTTTGGGTTCTTCTTTGCTTATTTATAATAGCAGAAGTTCCATGGTGCTTAATGCACCCTGAAGATGCAGAATTTTGCAATCTATATATAAAACAAAATTTGGCCACTTTTTCTGTCACAACAGCTGTTCTTCCACCGAATACTCCGAGCAGGACTGTTGGAACTGATGCTGTTGTGAGCAGGACCCGCCTACCAAGCGTTATGATTATGGCGAAGCCTACAACGGGAGAGACCCAACTTTTACGGGCTAAAGAAAAATAATGCAATCCAATTAAATAATGAGTTGTTCTCACTGTTCAAGCTTAGAAAACTCATGAACAATGTTTAATTTGCACCTATCTACGTCGTTCGTATAACTCAAAAGCTCTTGTATGTTTACGATGCACGGGAGCTAAATCGCTGTGCATTTATTCGCGTAATACCTCTATCCATTTTAGAAGGTGGGCAGCTGAGATGCGCAAATTGTAGCCGTGATGATTGTTTGAATGAATAGGTACGGTTAAATGAAACAGCACAAGTGTTAATTGAAAAATATACGACTTTTATAATACTTAGCTTATAAGGCATCTTCCTGATAACACCTCATAATAATTTAAAAAAAACAGTTGCCAACCCGCCTCCCAATTGTTACAACAACGACAAAAGTCCGCCTATGATGCAATTTATGAGGGAGACGTATGTTCAGCAGTGGACTTTTCAAAGTATTTTATGGTCATTGTAATATGAAATACTGACCTGTTTGCAAAGTTTCATTACAATCAGTTTAGCCATTTTGAAGATAAGCCCGGGCAGACAAACTGACAGACACAAATTTTAAAGCTGGTTATTCATATTTTAATGGCGATATATAAGTGGCTCTACCACGTGTAGAGTCTCGCTTTTATTCTATAAAATAAATTAATAAATTCTATTTTATATGAATTTACAAAAAAAATTGTGAATGTCTTAAACTTGTCACATAGTAATATACCTTATCCAACTTAACGCAAAGTCAGGACAGCATAGAATTAAAGTTCTTTTTGCAACTTGTCATTTAGGTATAGTAGAATACAGTATTGTAGAATACTACGTAAAACAATTGAAGGTAATAACCCCATATCTTGCCCACTGACTACGCAAATACGACTTAATTGTCGGCGTACAAGAGGTAACTGATAGATAACTCACCCACTTTCTTCTTCACTGGGTTTAACCCACGTTCTCCTACTTTCAAAGTTTTCAAGCAATTGTTCATATAAAGATTGAACAGACACGAGTAAGCTATCTGACATCCTTTTGAATACTAAACCAGTCTGTGAAGGCCCCGTTGATCCTGAGACAAGCACCTAAGACACTATTGTGAAAGAGATTTTAATCTCCGTTTCAACCTTGCGCTCAACCCAAAGGTGATCAGCGTTTACCATAAAGCAACCCTGTTCATTCATAGTCCTTTTTCAAGTATAAAATGCATAGAAAGCTTTCCGATCCTTAACCAGAAACTTTTTAATGGTCATTTGCATAGAAAAGCCCAGAGTCAGTCACCTAATCACCTCCCAATTTTGTATCAGTTTCTTTCATACTTCTTTCAACACCTTAGCATAGTTATACAGTTTTTTGAAAACACTAAACAGACCGATTCCGCGGTAGTTTTTTTTTTTGAAGTTATACTTCTTTTGGTGCGTTTGGGAAAAATTATGAGAGTGAATTTTTACGATTCGCGCGCACTCCGACACCTAAAAACGACACCATGAAGTTGTTACGATGCGCGCGCACACTGACACCTAAAAGCGATAACTTCAGTGGGTAATTTTCTCTCAAGTTTTGGTAGAAACTGATAACTACTCGTATATATTTAAGGTAGTTATTCAAATATATATGAATCTACAACACGTGTTTTATTTGTATTATTGTAGAGCATGTAAGCCATATTGTAGGCTTATGAAACACTAAGATCTGACAGTTGTGTTGTCATTCAATAAAAGGTATAAATTTCATTTGTGTTTTAGTGGTGAAATCCCCATAAATACACAATATTTGGCGACGAGGACCTTATTCACTCATTATTGAGTGCAATGAAGTTAAATAGTTACAAATAAATAATGTCAAATAAAGGAAATGTGTTTTTTTTTTTTTATTTGATCACCACATGCAAGAGTAGGATATTTTTCAGAGTCGATTTGTCTAGTTCTGTATGTTAAATGAATATCATGATGACACTGACAAAGCAGGACTTATGAGAAGAGCTTTTTTGCTCACATCATTAACAGAAGATACATATCGCCTAGTAGGCGATTTAGTTTTTTCCGTTAAAACTAGAAGACTTAGCTTATAAGACTCTTATTGAAAAGATTGACAACCAGTTTTCCTCAAAGAAATGTATGTATGCGGAAAGATATTTTTACGTGGTAGAGCCACGCTGCAACTATATTATAGTTGTAGCATGAATGGTCGCTCGACCGAAGTGGGACCACGCTCTCAGAATACCAACGTAAAATAGCAGCTCAATGCTGCTGTGTTTCGTATGGTGAGTGAGAACAGAGACCCTTCTTACTGGAAAAGAGGCATTCCATCTTGGTCCTCAGGGTGACAACATGCATTTGATTGCAATTGAGGATAAATGTAGATGTCTATGGGCCAGGTACCCACTTACCATCAGGTGGACTGTGTGCTCGTTTGTCACCCTATGCTATAAAAAAAAAAAAATATGTTTTCGTAAAGCGGAACAAAGACCAGGCGAAAACTTAACTGAATGGGCAGCCCGGGTTCATCTTATGGCACAGTTTTGTGGTTTTAAAATAGAACTCGAGACGGCATTAAGAGACAAGTTTGTGCTTAGATTGGCGAATGCCGAGGAAAAAGAAAAGTTTTTAGTGAAAACTTCGATAGCTTGGTGATGTGCTCGAGTTTCAGTTCAAAGGTCATTGCAAGATGAGGGACTAGCCATATCATTAGCGGCAGCGCAACCGGTTTTGCTTTACGAGCACAAGAAAATTCTGTTCGTCAAACTACAGAAAAAACATATCTTACTCGGTTTGTGGATATAAGAACCATACTAAAGATAAATTTCGATATGCGAATTATTTTTGTCAAAAGTGTAATAAAAAAGGGCATTTAAAACGTGTTTGTAAATGATTTAGTAAAAGGTATTTCATACCATTTTTTGATGTTGTGAAATTATAATATAGGATGTTTAAATGGTATATCGATGAGAGCGGCCCATCTAAGGCAGTATGATAATTCAAATCATCTGACATTCCTCTCTGAAAGAAAATAAAATAAATAAATAATGAAACCTGAAAATGGGTGTTTCAAAATATACAGTTCATAAATTTTGTATTACATTCATAACAATAAAATGATGTTCTTAATATCTTACTGCATACATTAGGAATTGTTTTTACAAAATAATTGTATAGAAGTTGAATTATCCTTCTATATATTATTGTTAAACTAGATTGTATGTAAAATTTCCCTTGCATTACATAAGTTCTGTGAAATAAATCTGTCTTGTCTATTTAATTTGTTTGAATTCCATCTTGATCTTCATCTTCCACGTAGATAATCTACATATCATTACGGATATATTGAACCTGTACCTAGCTTATCTGCTTATACTAATTCAATCAGTGGTGTTGAAGTGACACCAAGAAAGAGGGAAAGGTTAAAAACAATATCTAAATTAAAGAGAAGAATATTAGATTGAATAAAATTATTTTTACGGATTTTATCGCGTTTAATTTACTTTTTTAATTCGCGACGTTTCGGGTGCTTTACAGCAACCCATGGTCACGGGGGGGACTGAGATGTTTGACGTTCCGATGTCACAGTTAGCCCGGCTACCTTCAGTTTTTTAATATTAATTTTTGGTTCGATCTACGCAGAATGAGCTTACAGTATCTTGAAGTCTTGCAGTGGTATGCTTGGGTTTGGATTTAATTTTGTTAATTATAGGATCCCAAGCAGATGGCAGCATCCATCCACCTTCTCTATTGAAATTAGGATATTTTTTTAATTTCAATAGCCTCGCGTATCATCCTTGGTAGGATGATACGCGAGGAATCGGTGTTCTTTTGCGAGGATTTGTGGTCTATCAAACTCATCGCTAAGCCATTGCGCCACGGAGCCGTCAATTAATTGTCACCAGGATTTTAAATAATTTTAAGTTATTTTTGTTTTGTTACGTTAAAGAAGTATAACTTCTTACGTACGTACATAAGTACACACAAACTTATTAGTGGAACTATAACAACTTGGCATCAATCACCTGATACTCTCTTAAGCTGATTAGCCATTCTTGTCTCGCACAAAATTCATTCTGTGTTCTGACCCGGTAGTTCTGACGAGTTTTCAAAACATTTTAATATTTGCCAGGAAATTTTCAGATAGTATTCTATCATTATTTTCCCTTCTTTCTTCCTTTTTATTTTCTACTATTTCTTTTATTGTCTGCTTAGATGTCTAAAGTCTATCTTTTACCTTTCAATCTCATCATCCACAATGCCATAATTATCAGCTTTAGGCTACATGGTCTCTTCCGTGTTTCAACTTCCATGCGTAGTTAATTTTCCTATCATAACTTTTTAATATTCATGTCATTTTATCTTTTGCCTATACCACATAGTTTGGTAGGTCTATTAACAGTATCCCAAGATTTTCCACACACAAATAATCCAAATTATTTTTTTTTTTCAACTTACTCAGGTAGTTTTGTTTCACACCTTCATCTTGTAACCTTGCTAGCTTCATCTTGTGCCTATGCCACTAACCTTTGGACAGACTATTTATCCGGCATGACACCGATAAATCTTTGTATCTCGGTAAACATCTACGCTTCTCATTCTTTCATCCAAAATTATGAAATCGATAATGCTTCTATATTTCCATCTATCCCGTTTATTCATATTTATTTATGACAAAAGCCGTGGTAGCTCAGATGGTTAGGGGGTTGCTCGCTGTCAGTTTCACAGTACGCGAGCAACCCAGGTTCGATCCCCGCCGGCACCAGTAAAATTGTTAATTGCAATTTTAAGTGCTGATTTACTACGTGCTCGGCGGTGAAGGAAAACATCGTGAAGAAACCTGCATGTCTGAGAAATAAGAAAAAATATTTCGAAGATATCTGAAGTTCGCCAACACGCATTGGGGCACATTTTCTTGCCCTAAAACCCTCTCAGAAATAAGAGGAGGCCTGTGCCCAGCAGTGACACGTATAAAGGCTGTAACTTTAACTTTTATTTAAGACGAAAGAAAGTGTTCGTCACAAGAAGATTTTTTCATAACATACCTATGTAAGAAGCCTTTCACTGTTCCTACTTATAAATATTTCTTAAAATATTTATTGAAAAAAAAAATACTAGTAACGCTCTAGTCCCTTTCAGAATGGACTGTACCAAGCGTGCGTTATCATAAAAAAATCTAGCGCGCGCGGGAATTTCGTTTTCTATCCCGAAATGGTCTCGATCGATTGTGCGTTAATTAAACTATACAGCGTAAAATGCTTCGCGGGCCTCAGAGAGGGTAGTGACGTGTCTGTGGGTGTTCAAGATGGACATGACGATTGTGAACGGCAGCGGTCGACGTAAGTATATTTTATTCAAGTTTAAAGTTGTGTTCTATTTATTGTCTGTATTCAAATATTTCGAAATATGTCGAAGCTGAAGACCGAGTGTGGCAGCGTCGTTTCCGGGACACCTGAGATTTTGAGTGAGATTGAGAGGTTCTATGGGCAGCTGTACACATCATCGTTGGAGCCACACGCAAGTGTGAGTAACGATCCAAGAGCGAGGCTTATCCGACACTATTCCGATGATATCACGGACGTCAGTCTGAGCGAGATAGAATGGCTCTCCAGCACCTTAAAACGGCAAAGCCCCAGGCGAGGATGGAATTACAGCGGACTTCTGAAAGCGGGTGGAAAACCGGTGCTTGAAGTCTTTCAGAAGCTCTTTAATTCCGTCCTACATGGTGGCATTACACCGGAGGCGTGGAGCAGAAGTGCGGTGGTCTTGTTCAAGAAAGGCGACAACGCTCTCTGAAGAACTACAGACCGATTTCCTTCTGAGCCGCGTCTACGCCTGTTTTCGAGGTCATTACGAATCGTCTCGCACGCAGACTCGACGACTTCCAGCCTCCCGATCAAGCCGGTTTCCGAAAAGGCTTTGCACCATAGACCACATACATACCTTCGGCAAATTGTACAGAAGTCCGAGGAGTACAATTTACCACTATGTCTGGCGTATGTGGACTATGAGAAAGCCTTTGATTCCGTCGAAATTTGGGCGGTGCTGCAGTCCCGTCAGCGGTGCCAAGTTGACTGTCGGTATATCGAAGTGCTGAAGTGTTTGTACAGTAGAGCTACGATGGCTATCCGAATACAGAACCAGAGTACGAAACCTATCCAACTGCAGAGAGGTGTAAGACAGGGTGACGTAATATCCCCGAAACTCTTCACCGCTGCATTGGAAGACGTTTTCAAGCTACTGGACTGGAAAGGATACGGTATTAACATCAATGGCGAGTACGTCACTTACCTTCGATTTGCCGACGATATAGTCCTTATGGCAGAATTGCTGGAGGACCTAAGCACTATGCTCAATGACCTCAATAGTGCCTCCCAACGGATAGGTCTTAAGATGAACATGGACAAAACAAAGATCATGTTTAATGTCCATGTTACACCTATGCCGGTAGTTGTTGGGAGCACTAAGCTCGAAGTTGTTGACGAACGGTAAGTCCAACTTCGACCGAGAAGTCAATCGACGGATTCAACTCGGCTGGGCAGCGTTCGGGAAATTGCGAGCATCTTCTCGTCAGGTATACCTCAAAACTTGAAACGAAGCTGTACAACCAGTGCGTGTTGCCAGTGATAACCTACGGAACTGAGACGTGGTCCTTCCTGCTGGCCGGATGAGGAAGCTCAGGTCGCTCAGCGAAACTATGGAAACTATGCTCAAGTCTCTGCGTGATAAACTTAGAAATGAGGATATCGCAGTAGAACCAGTGACCGACACCTAGCAACGGTTGTAGCTGAAGTGGCAATGGGCCGCTAGCTCGAAGTGACAACCGATGGAAGAAGGTTCTCGGGTGGCGGCCTCGTACCAACGGACGAAGTGGGCGTCCCCCAGATGGAGTGACGACCTGGTAACTTGCTCTGGAAGTGTCGATGCAGATTACCATTGGCTCAGGATGGCTTGTGCATGCAGAGGCCTATGTTCAGCAGTGTCCTGACTGAAAGCCAGTGATGATGATGGTTTAAATATTTATTTTAGTATTTCACAATATGTAATTAAAATAACAACAGAACAAATATAAGACTTCGTAACGGATTCACAATATTCTTTGGTGATACGTTGTCGTTTTCATTGTAATCAGAAGACGTAAATTCATATAATTCTTGTAATACTTAGCTTTTAGACGATGATTTGTTATAAATTTTGATTAGTGATGGGTGTAGAGATCGGATCTTGAGATATTAAGGAAGTGGACCAACTGTTCATGCCCCCAATTCCTGGATGTGGTTATGTTCAAGTAGCAAGTAGACAAAGGGCATACAGTGACTCAGACATAATGTCCCATCAGCTAAGTGTGAGTTATTACAATCCGAGGATCAGGAAGCATACGTCTTGCAACGAAAACGCCATTGGAATCAACAACCGCCGTATTCACGAATAAAGGTCTGAATTGAAAGACACTACATTTATTGACGTAATCCGCAAAGTCCTCCTAGGCTAGGAGGAAAAGAAGCGAAGACTCCATCATAGTATTTTGAAAGATATTATGATAAAAAGTTTTTTGTAAATCTCGTGATTAAAAATTACAGCCGGTTCTCGATGCCGTCAAAATGCTTGTAGAGTGATTGAAAGGATTCCGTGCACATACTCATTTGACGAACAAATTATACAACAATTTACGGGTAAATGCAAGCTACGAGTCTTAGTTAAAAACAAACCTAGGCCTCTTGGAATTAAGAATTACGTTATCACAACAAGTGATGGGCTAATGCTAGATTTCAAAATATACTATCTTAACAATCCTACCTTTACAGACAAATCTCTAGGCGAAGGCCCTTCTCTTGTCCTGTGTCTAGCAAAGAATGCTTCTCCAAATAGCTGCTTGTATTTTGATAGATACCTTAATACAAGAAAACAAAGAAATGGAAAGTAAAAGTACTGATCCATTTCTTAGAACTTGCTGTAAAAGCTTGGAGATGGACTGTAATGCAAAATAAGTCAAGGCCAAGGATTTGCTTAGATTCAGAGTTGATTTAGCCGATGGTCTTATGGACTGCCCAACGGTTACTTCTCAAGATATTACGGAGAATGAAGAGCCGGCATCATCTGCCAAAAGGTCTTATAAGTGCTACAGATCAGCATTGCCACCATCCTTCGATAAACGTTTTGACCAAGTTGGCTATTTCCCTATTTTTGATGATCTGACAAGGGTACGATATGCAGGCTAGAAAGCTGCTCTTCTACCACAAAAATAAAATGCACAAATTCCAATGTATACTTGTGTCTAATATGAAATCAAACTGATTTTTTAAAATTTCATAAAAGTGATTACCCAGATTAGAAATGTTTTAAAAGTACCTACTATATTTATTGTTTTTGATTACTAAGCGCACAATATTGTTGTTAACCGATAAATTACTATACTATAATACTGTAATAACAAAAAAAATGTTGATAAATTTAGACCAACAATAATTTTGATGGTTTTGATTTTTGCCTTCCTTCGCAAAGCAAGATCGTGCGTAACAACACTTGAAAATGGCAATGCACGATCGTGTGGTACGCAAGGAGGAAAATATTTTAATTATTTTTCCCAGACACTTAAGACCTCAGGGATCTGAAATAAGTCTACAATTACATCGAAAATAAAAATATTTTTTGTCGTTCTGAAAGGGCTAAACATTAATAATACTCTCGTTTACCACTCAAATTAAGCTTATGTCAGGAGTAGTTCACGACAGTAGTCAAGATACGGATTCAAACCCATGACATTTTTAAGTTTTGCAGTGCGTACCCTAGTAGTAGGCTAGTATCAGTTAATTTATGGATTTTTATTATTTAGATTGATTGATTAAGAGTTACTTCTCCTATTATTTGTAGGATGAATAAACTGAATTAAAAATTCAAAGACAAGAATTTATAGATATGGAAAGTCATTTTATGAAGAGCATTGGACTAAAATATTTATTATAGAAATATGAATGGTGCTTGGTTATTGGTTATATTTATTGCATAACAAATACATAAATTTTGTGATTTTAGATTTCCAGAAATTAACATAATATATACTATTAATCACGCATCACTTATAAATCCAAACTTTAAACGAATTCTGAATTCATTAAAACTGGTGCATCCAAATATCTAATGAACTCGATGAAAAAATTTGAATACATTACATGATAGGATTTGATATTTAGAAGAAAATTGTGTTTCATCGTGTATTTTCAGTATTTATGTCCATTTTTTCTAAATATAGTAGAAAACGAACTAAGAGTTCTTTACTAACTATATAAAAAGGAAATATATAAACATAGTTTAATTATAAAAATGCTTTCACTTATTTTCATGCACGAAGTAAAAAGTTTTACAATTATTTTAAAAGCTAAGCCCTCTGCCGTCGAATTGCATTATTTCCATCCCATGAACGTACATTGTATCAATGCTTATAGAACGAACAAGTCTATAATAATATTTCTTCTCCGCCACTCTTCATCAACACTACAAATATAACATCAGACAGAAGTTTTACCAATACAAAAAATAACTCGTAATAAAAATCAAGTCTTATAGTTTCTTTTACAAGATTGTTTTAATTAATAAAACAAAGATATCAGTAATTTAATTAAACAAAAACTGATATTTTTTTTATTAATCTTTTTATTTCATTAAGCATTTATCAATTTGCATATGGTAGGGAGCGTCTTTTAAGTACCTTAAGGCACTTGTGTCAGAGAGGTTTAAATTATTCAAAAATAAATGTGTGTTTGTGTGTGTATGTGTGTGTGTGTGTGTGTGTGAGAGAGAGAGAGAGTATGTGTGTGTGTGTTTGTGTGGAAATATTTTTTATCAACATTTTAATATATATTTAATGAGTTTTAAGTTATGTTTAAATAGTTTTTCTCGCACTGCTTGCCACATATAATATTTCAGTTCTTGCAATTTCAAATACGCGAAATGTTGACAAAAGTGCATCAGATGACTGGCTTTGTATGGCAAATTAAGCCATCTATATTTATGAACTTGTGAGTTGCAGTAATAATGATGATAACATTTACACATAATAATTATACCCTTAACTGACGGCTTAAACAATAGCTACAGAATAATACGAGGTGATGGAATTTCACCATATGCTACAACTTTTTTTGACAAATAAATCTAAAAGCTCGAACGGGGAAGGACTAGGCACAGAATGACAGCGTAAAATATTATCATAATGTTGATGTGCTTCTTATTGAAAAACGGGTAATTTTTTCTGGTATGAGCTATTCCATATTAGTGTACAAGTGTGGCAAACTATCAGCATTTTATTCTAAAGTGAAAATAGATGACAGGGTCTACGGACAACAGTATCGTTTTTTGCATGTACAAAAATAAAAAATAAACAAAATTATCCTATTACCAAAGCCGTTATAGTCAACAATTATTGTAATAAGAGCACAATCTTGTTAAAATAGTGTCTATTTACTTCTATGTTTTTCAATAAAACTTTTAAGTTTGCTAACATTATTTATCTAATATTTGAGATCTTCACGTAAACAAAAGTAATGTCTGATATACATTAGAATTATTAGAGACGCAAATTTTTTTCGGTTTTTGGTTATTTGAAAAAAATGAAATATTGGAATCTTCCTGGTCGTACCAAAATCATAATTTCATTTTGACTTTTTTTATTTTTAAAATCAACCACCTATCTGGGATATAAAGCATTACAGTCCGTACGGATAAAGAATGGGATTAGAAATGGCGGCTTATCAAGCCCGTACCGTCAACATGCACACTACAAATAGCGTAAACCCGCTAATATATATTAGCGTTATATTATTCGGTTAATTGGAAATTTTCTATTAATAGGAAAATGTTTAAAATTAATTGTATACCCAGGTAGGTAAATTAATTTTAAGGTAACATTTATAACTAGCGATTCGCTCTGGGTTCACCTGGGTGGGATCTATTAATGTGGCGTTATTTAGACTTAAAATAATCATTAAAGACCATTTGTTTTATCTTATAAATATTTATATTTTAGTAAATTCTCAAAATTTTTCGAATAAAATTTAGTGTAGATCATTCCTGGTATTACTCTATTTATTTGTGAAGTATTATTACAATCGGTTAGCCATTCCGAAGATTAACTCGGACAGACAGACAAACGAAAAAATGTTTAGTTATGTCTGCAATGGCATGTAATTATTTTATACAAAAATATTAACGAACAAAATCAACAATAACTATGAAGGAAACTCTCAGAACGCGTCTAGCTCACAAATTAGCAAAACCGGCCTGTTTTTTTTGTAGTTTTTTGCAATTTATTATCATAGATTCGAAATACAAGTTGGACTGAAGTTATAGAACGTGCGAAAAACGCATATCGAAACGTATTTTTTTCAGTCTTTATACTGGCTGTGTGAATATAGATAGCGACAGTGTGCGAGCGAGAGATGAATAGAGGCGACGCCATTTTCAATCCCATTCTTTAACCGCACGTTAGTACTTGATATGTTACAATTACATACGAGTATATACGATTAATGGTTACATTTAAAACTGCCAATACGAACAGTGCTGTGGTTGCGGCTGATTTATTGCTATTTTTGCAATCCTGTGTTCGTGAATCATCTATCATGAAAAACTATATAGGACAGGGATTAATAGTTTTGAAACGTTAATATATTATATAAATATAGGATGCAGGAATGTGATACATTTTATAAAATTGATAATTTTTTATTACTTCATCAGCAAGTAAACAAAACAAGCTGGTTATGTTGCAAAGATAGTTGAGCCCGTTAACCCACAAAATATTTATTTAGACATGCAAGTCCTTCGTTTTAGTTATATTGCTAAGTATTTACACAGAATAAATAACGATGATCGAAGTCATTTGTAAATTAAATGAAATAAAAAAAATATTTGTTTGCGGAGAAAAACTAAAGTTGGTTTGGAATTGTCGTTTTTTTCTCATTCTACTAGTTTTCAAAAAATGCGATTTCTCTGACCAGAGAAGAATAGATTAAAAAAATCACTTTAATTTTTTTCACAGTACAGTAAGGTGTGACTTTTTGACACCAGTTTTTTACAAAATAAGGGTGACAAACGAGCGCATAGTCCACCTGATGGAAAGTCGATACTGTGGCCCATACACATCTACATTTTTTATCCTCAGTTAAGAAATAAAATGCAGATGCGTTGTCACTCCTGAGGACTGAGATGGTATGTCTCGTTTTCAGTAAAAAGGGTCTCCGGTTCTCTACACTCACCATACAAATTCTGTGGTTCTTCCCCGGTCGAGCTGACCCATTCGTGCTACAACCATAATATAGCTGAGCGTGGCTCTACCACGTATTTAATTGAGCCTCGAGAAACGTTGATAAAATCTCTATATATAAAAATCAATTGCTGTCCGTTACTCTCGCTAAACTCAAAAACGGCTCGATTGATTTGAATTTTTTTGTATGTGTTTGAATGGGTCCCTGGATGATTTAAATTCACGTTTGGACCCGGTAGGTGGCGCTGTTGTCGAGATCCAGGAATACCTGTGCGAAGCGGGGTCGGGTCTCTAGTCTTTTATAAAAAGGAGACACAACACAATTTTTTCTTAATAGCCTAATCATTATATCAGGAAGATGAATTTTTTCTCGTGTTTATGAAAATATTGAAAATGACACTCTTATTTGGTAAATAATAATAAACGGCATTCTTACAAATTACATACATAAACGTAAAAAATAAGAAAAAAACACTTGTGAAAAAATGCGACATACGAGTATATAATTATAATATGTACATGGCGTACACCAAACAGTTATAAATTAAGTTAGCTTTGAACAGCACATCTCTTGCGAGTTTCAAAGTCTTAACTTCAAACATTTTAATTTAATTGTGCCGCTCTAATTTACCACTTGTATAAGCACGCGCATATAATTTCACTATAACAGCTATAGAAATACGAGAATATCTACAGAACAAGAGTCAATAGGTTGAAGTGGCAATAGATCGGCTGTAATATATCCCTAACAAATTATAACCGATGGGAATGAAAGGTAGCAGCTTTGTACTGGCAAGCGCAGTGGTATCCCTCCACTAGATACAGCGACGGCCAGATGAAACAATTATTGAATGGCCATTCAAGGCAAATGGGAAGGCCTAAGTTCTGCGGTGGATCTGTGATGGGCTGCAATAATAATGTTGACAACAATTCTTTAACCTCTAATGTATACTCAACACGATAACAAGTGCACTTACATAAATTCGTATAGCATATTCTTTTGACCCAGGTCCTTAAGATATTTTCAGATTGATTTATGCCGATGCAACACTTATCTTGATAACGCAAATATTCTTATAATCGCAATAAAATTTATCCGAATCTTTGTCGGTGAGCACTCGCGCATCAAAGGATTTTATCGCGATGAAATTCGCTCACACACTTCCCATCGGTTCAGAAGTTAGACGATCACTAACAGACGCACCAAAGATTATACATAATAAGATTTACAGAACAAATTCTACTATATCCTACAGCATAATGGTATCAGACTAGAATAAAAACAAAAAATAAAGTAATAACTTTTTTTTAATTCTGGCGTAATTTCAACGCCTTATAACATGAAAATATTAAAATAGAATAAAGTTTAATAAAAAAAAATAGTTGGTCCTTATATAAACCTTAAATAAACATGAACGTGTTAGATTATTATAGACTCTTGGATGAGTAGGTAACATAGAATTATTACGTATAGAAGCGCAGTCTAGTACAAAACACTAGCGTTAAAGTGAAGCAAGGTCATTATGTTAGTGGGCGCGAGTCGAATGTGCCTACGCTCGTCACACGCACACATACACGCCATTCAGTGATACCAGTTTCTGGCGTTTGCAATGAAATTGTGCAAATCACTATTTTATTGATTAATTTTAAAAAATCGATATAATAAAGATTACGTATTGCGTACGAAGACGTATTTTATGAGAATAATAAATGGAATAAAATAAACACGATAATGATGGTACTAATATAACTTTATTATACATATTTTAATGGTACAAAAATGCAGACGTAATAAAATTTAAGAATATTATTAAATACAATTAATTTCCTCGAAAACAATAAGCACATCGTGTAATGTTTAATTTTAACCGACTTCAAAAAAGGAGAAGGTTCTCAATTCGGTGTATTTTTTTAATGTTTTTACCTCAGAATTCTGTTATTTCTAAACCGATTTAGATTTTTTTATTTGAAAGGATATACACAGATTGATCCCATATACACTGAAATTTTAATGGTTGTTTTCCCGAAGTCAAATGATTTTGTCTTGGTAGTACAATAGATTTATTAATATAAAAATTATTAGGATGCAAAAATGCAGATTTACAATAGAGAAAAACAAAACTCGAATGCGACCTCAAACCAAAAGCAATATATACGCGTAAGAATTTATTTAGCTCTGAATATTTATTAAAAATAAGTCATTATTTGTTGAAGCAAGTGATATACATCCTCGAAATCGACGTGACCCTGAACAACTTGTCCTAGATGTCATTCCTAGGCTCGTTAAATATAACAAAAATTGTCTTAATACGAGTATGTGTGTAAAAATATTTAATAAAATACCTAAAGAATTTAAATTATTAAACGAAAGATTATATAACAAATATTTGTATAATTGGTTAAAAATTGAATGCTTTTATGATTTAAAATTTTTTTTTAAATAATTATTAAGATTTTTTTAAATAATTATTAAGATTTTTTTTTAATTTTAAATAATTATCAATATTGTCATTATATACCTAAACATTTTAAAATTATAATTTGCATTGAGTCAGGAATGCGGGAAAACAACCACTAAAATTACAGCATGTATGAATTGATCTAGAATCGTCTTAGACATCAGCGTACATATTGATAACCTCTCCGTTTTGGGAGTCGGTTAAAAAATAGACTATGTTTGGGTATAAAGTGACATCTCCTTAGTAAAAGCGTTCTTATTAATAATCTCTTGATGTAGTAAATAAAAAAGTTTTTTTTATACTCTAAAACGTCGACTTGGTCAATGAACAAAGCAATAAAATAAATTTAGTTGCTATAATAGTTGCGTTAAAATGGCGTCAACGGATCGCGATCAGCTGATCACTGTATATAAGTTTTAAATAGGCACCCATTGTTAATATTATGTTAATACTTAGAGAAGTAGGTATCTACATATAAACATTTGAGTTTACACAGAGCGTTGCGATTAAACGTTTTAAACACAAATAGAAAATAAATATTTTACAAGAAAATTGTGATTTTTTCCCCACAACTAGCAACATTTGTATTATGATAGCTTAGGTAGGTATTTTTTAGTTTACGTACTAATAACAATTAAATATATGAACTTACCTGAAATGTAATACCATCACTTTTTTGTTTATCATCACTATTGTGTCAATATTTTACAACACAAACGGTCATTTTACCATTTTCATGACTCTTCTCCGTAAGACGTGACGTTGCGCACTGACGCGTCGCTGAGTCAACTTACGCGGTTTCGCGTTAGTTTTACTTGCTTCACTTTCGCGATCCTAACATTGATATTATAAAATGTGTTTAAACAATTCTTATCAGTTGCTACTTGCTGAAATATTGATTAAGAGTTATTTTATGATTTATGATGAAATATTTATATTATTTAGAATAATAATGTTCAATCTTGGGTTAATGTTTAAAATCAATGAAAGGTATAAAAATCGGCTGTGAGGAATATATCAGTCCAATCCGCTTGCGCCGTCGTGCAATAGCGGGGTCCGCCGCTGACCGAGCACCCGTCCCCGTACGGGTCTTCTCCCTCGGTCGGCACAGTTTCTTGGAATAGAACGTCAGTCCGTCCGTCCGTCCCCGTCAGCTGGCGCCGCCGCGATGCGGTTGTGCGGCTACCACTCTTCCGTCCTGTGCGGTTGATGCCTCCACACTCCCGTCTGCACGGTCGGTTTTGCCCTCCCGCTCGGCTAGCACAGCCGCCTGTGCGGTTGTGCTTCGCTGTCTCGCCGTCGCCGTGTTTCCGTGCCCATGAACCAAGTTCGGGCGATGGTGGGAGCCTTCCCGTCTCGCCAGCCGCCCCCGTGCGGTTGTGTTATGCGCCCACGCTCACCGTTGGACGGTGAGTGCCATCCTCCCTGCCTTCGCCCGCTAGTGCCGCCGCCCCGCGCGGTTGCGCTGGCATCAGTGCTCGCCGTCCCCATACGGTGAGTACATATCGCACATGCGACTCCCCTCCATCTCACCAGCACCGCCGCTTTGCGGCGGTGTGTTGGTTGATCCGCGCTTCCGTCCCCGGACGGTTGGCTTACGCCTCCCTCGAGGAGGTCGTCTCAGGCCGACGGTGAAGCCTCGGGCTAAGTCGGTCCCAAGGTGGTGTTTAGTGGGTAGGCACTTCTTCAAAGTGATTCCCACATAACCACGCAGCCGGCTGCGTAGTATGCTAGGAGCATTCACCACCTCCCTCCCCCGCTTGGTTCTTCCCAGGACAGAGGTTTTCTTCGAACTAGTGGTAAAAGTACTATATTGAATAAAATTCCATTCTATTCTATTATGAAGACTTTTCCTGTAACCTTACATTTAATAAAATTATAAATTATATGTTTTAAAGCTTTTTCTTTATGACTATATTTTTATAAATCTAACAAACATATATAGGAATGTTTGAAGCGAACAATTGATTTTAGAATTACCTTTCGGAATCAAACACTAGTGTATTCACAAAGTTATTTTAGAGAAAACTTTACTCGAAGCAAAATTTCAAATTGTTGCCGGTTACTTTAGAAGTGAACATTAAATCGGTTCGTAAAATCATAGCCTTTGAATGCCGTATTTAAAATTAACAAAATTTATTTCAACAAAAACTTTAGCTTTTATTAACGCAATAAAAAAAAATCCTTTAAAATTCTTTATTTATTATTTGAACGTTAGTTGTAACCGATTAAGGGAAAAGTTGAAAATAAAATTAACTTAGTTGAGTTTGTGATAACTTTAATTGGGTTACATCGAGTTCACAATTTAACCGAGGGAGAGTTTCAACAATCTAAGAGGATTTCCCTGAATTTTGGTGTCGGAGAGAATCGAATTTGCAATCGTACTTTACCTGAATTATTCTTACTTGTTAGTTACCTTGTGCCGCCACTTTACGAGACGAGCTATTATATAGTTATCATTTTCGAGTTATACGAGCGTTGTTGGCGAATTGGCATTTGATAACTTTTTATTTCCTATAATTTTCTTCAATTTTGTAGATTATGGATGTAACAAATTAATGCATCATAAAGTGAATAAAAATAAAAGAAGAACGAAGACAATATTTTTCATGTGTTAGAGCCACGCTGCACGAATGGGTTGGCTCGACCGGGGAAGGACCACACTCTCACAGAAAACCAGCGTAAAATAGTAGTTTAATGCTGCTGAGTTTCGCGTGGTGAGAGAAGAAACCAGATCCTTTTACTGAAACAGGGCATTCTATCTTTGTCCTCAGGGGTGACAACGCAACTGTATTTTGATTCTTTATTGAGGATAGATGTACATGTCTATGGACCACAGCATCCGCTTACCATCAGGTGGACTATATGCTCGTTTGGTATCCTTATTCTATTTAAAAAAAAGACATGTAATGGCGGTGTTAGATTATCCACTACCCCATATCATGCCTTGGGTGCCGTAAGGGGTGACATAGGGTTACAAACCAGGAACTGGGCAACAGCGTCGTTCTAATAAAACTAGAAAATAAAAAATGCGGTCGCCATCCTGCCCACTAAGTGTATCAATAACGTGCAAGGCCTACACCTAGACTTTGATTGGTTGTAATGGTGATGGTAATGGAATAGTATCTTCTCAGAAATAAGAGGAGGTCTGTACCCAGCAGTGGCATGAGTTTATGATCACTGAAAAAGGTTAGAAAATGCGCGGATTGAACTAAGTTTTTATAGTAATCGCAACAGTTCTACTTGAAATAAAATTTATTAGAATCTTATTCGGAATTGCTACTTAATTTATCTACAGTGAGAGAAAATTAATCTGGCCCACCAGGGAGGGTAAATGAAGTAGGTAAACTCATGGTTAGCTCAACAATAATCTCTGCAGCTTGTACAAGCTCTGGTACTGATAAGTCATTATTAAATTAAAGGATACAAGGCAAATTTGATACAGGTATTTCTGATGTTTACTCAACCTTCACAACTATTTAATGTTGCAAAACTTTCATTCGCCTACTTATACAAATATTGAATCTGAATGTGAGTCAGATTTAATTTCTTCTTGCCACGAATAATTGCATAGAATCTTCAACATTCACTACCCAAGAATCAGTTCAAAATAAAAGTTATTCATTAATAAATTGGCAAAAACAAGGTCATAGCGAAAATAAATGAATCGAAAATGAGTAATTTGAATTGATATCACATTATTTTTTTTTTTGTTAATCAAACTAATATTTCAAGTTGGAGTTATAATAAGTTGTAGTAAAACAATTTTCCACTTCTAATTTAAGTTTGTCCTACACACCGACTTACGTTTTGTTAGAATAATATTGTTGAGCTAGTGGTACATTAGTAGTGCTTTTTGTTTGTAATATTGTTAATAATAATATTTTAGCTATGCCAAATTTTAATAATAAATAGTTTCATAAGTGTGCAACACTATTGCTTTTAGAACGGAAATGTAAAAATCAGTAGTATTTGGATTAAAATTTAAATTATAAGAAAGATCTATCTACTGAGATATATATCGCGCACAAATTCGACGAGAATTTACACGCACAAGCACAGAGAAGATAGATTTGAAGATAGATGTAGATGTTTATAGGCCACAGCTACCACTTACCATCAGGTGGACTGTGTGCTCGTTTGTCACCCTTATTCTATAAAAAAAAGAGAGAAAATTGAAAGCATAAATTAACGAAAATAAGTAAATATACTCGAAAATATATATGAAATAAAGTATTGCCTGAAACCGGTTTGTCGAGTTTAACTAACTTCTGTTTGCTTAGGTCTTTTTCCCATTTATTTAGAATTGGCAAGAATTTTAAAAAGCCATGAAGCTCTCATTTTGTACTTACTATTCCTAGTACGCAGTATTTTACAGTACAACACAATTATTTGGTTTCCATACTACGCTGTTCACGTAGATAGATTAAATAAGTTCAAAAGAAATCTCTATCAATCCTGTGCTATAGATTTGGTTTAAATAGTCGTCTGCCCTCCTATGAAGAAACTTAAAAAGTTTGACATTATGTCACTACAAACTCGGTGTCATTCCCTTATTGATTCCCCTTTTCTTCCTTTCTTTTCCTTTAATTTGCAAGATTAATACTAAGCCCCAATGGCCGGTATACTTTCCTAAACCTTTTATTATTTCTATAAAGTTGCAAAACTTTATAGAAATAATACGTCATATCATAATCCTCTAGTAAGAATGTGTTGCCTCTACAATGACTTATTGATTAATAATAGTAAAAATATCGACATATTTAATACAAAATAAATTATTTCGAAAATCCGTTTTAGATATATTTTACAAAGTAAACTGATTCTTTAAATTATTAAATAAGTTATTCAAGGCTAAAAAATTTAAATATTAATGTACATTGTTTTTACAAAGATTTAATTTTATAAATTTTCTACAAAATATTTTTATACATATAGGTTATAAGTATTTGTGCTGTAAACTCATTACTGTTTGTTACCTAATATCATGTTGTGTGCACATATTTTGAAATACACCAAAACATGATCACATAATTTTTGTACCTAAATAAATAAATAATATATAATAAAATAACAAAAGCTATATAAATCTTGCGAGTTATTTGGACGTATTTTATGATACTATGATTAGGATAATAAATCCTTATCAAATTTATTCTTCTTGACGAGTATTACAATAGTTAACATTTGGTCTACATATCACGAAATGTCCTCAAAAATAAATGTTCATTTGGAAACAACATAAAATTAATTTATGTTACGCAAGAATATCGCGGCAACCCGTGTTTTACAAACAACGTATTTAGTTTGCGCTATAAATATTATAAATCGCATAACAGTTTATTAATGTAAGTAGTTAAAGCTCAGGTCACACAGAGACAGTCTCGGTAAACGTTTCGGAGCTTAATTTTTTGCAATTAGAGTTATAAATTATAATACAGGATGTATTGTCACATATACCGGCTGAACGGCTGCGTTGTGGTACCGGTACCGGGTACTATAACAAACAGGTGAAAGCCACGCAGCCAGTGTGAGATGGTTTGGTGCACGGGCTCTATATTCCTTTGTAGTCAAAGCAATCACAGCGTCACAATGCGAGCTACGCGGTCATGAACCGCGAAGTGGCGGACCGCACCTAAATAGACACGTTGTATATTTTTTTATTTTCTTGGTATATATATAAAAACTATTAATTTTAGCTGTTACCCGTGGCTTCGCTCGAATGGTCACTGGGAAATTAACTATCCATTGCTTTTTAAATTGAAAAGAAAACTGAGTTTTATAGATTTGTCAGAGATGCAGCCATTAAAACTGAGCAAATTGATTCGTCAGCCTATTTAAATGTTTTGAAACGCAGCGTATAGGAAAGCATGAAAATAGCCTGTTTATTCCAAAAGGAAATGGGATATTTTTTAATTAAAGGAAACTGAGCATAATTATCCGTCAGGATGCAGACTTTTGAAAAGAAACTGAGCTAAACTGATTCGTCAGAGATGCAGTTTTCTGAATTAAAAGGAACTTGAGCCAAATAAAAGATCCGTCAGAGATGCAGCCTTTGAGTTGAAACTGAGCTTAATAGGTCCGTCAGAGGTGCAGCATTTGGGTTGAAAAGAAACTGAGCTAAATAGGAAATTTTGAATTGAAAGGGAAGATCTGTGGAATTCTGATTAATTGATTGTGGGAATTTTGGAAAAAAAAACTAACTGAACACAATTTTAAGACGCTACTGTACACAATGTTATATGTTTTTCCATTCAGGGAAAGAATGTGAAGATTCTGGGCATTTGACACACGCAACATGCTACATACAGCTGACCATGAGAGAAGCACGGTTTTCTAAGTTGACCCCTTCCACCCTTAACGTTTGCCCTTGCACTTTATTAATTGTCATTGCAAAACTGAACCAGCAAAAGGAACTGCAACCTTTTGAATTGAAAAAGATCTGTGAAAATTATAGGATCCGTGGTATAATAACATTTTCACCTTTTCCTACGCCTGTCAAAATTGTAGCACGCGATTATGTTCCGTCCAAGATGTGTCACACGCAGCCTTGTCCCGTTACATAACCGAGGAGCATCTAAATTTCGCATTAGCATGACTGGGACGCCTAATTTTAATTGAAGCTGTGAGGGGCACACCTAACTTCTACAAACAACTAGAGAATTTAGAAACTCTACGGATATGAAGTGCTCTATTCTGTGTCCATAACTGTGTCTACTGACAAATATATATTTCTCTGCTACTTCACGCTTAATATATCTGAATTTATTTTGCTAACGCTCTCATTTTTGGTGCAAGAATCGCCTTTCACATAACCATTTGTCTTCATGCATGTTGTTCGTTAAATCTGAATAAACGCTCGCAATTAATTCGGAATGACTCTGTACTAAATAACAAAAATCTCTCGTCAATTTAACGCAGCCCTCAGCATCCGTTTCCAACCGCCTATCGCCAATTTTTGATAGTGTGTCAGCATAGTTTCCAGCATTGATATCATTATACAAATGCACTCCCATATTCGTAGTTAAACTGAATTTTGTCACCTTGTTCCATAAAGTAGACGACTTGAGGCATGCTTTAATTTCATCTGCAGGTGTGCCCTTTGAATGACAGGTAAAGTTTGGCGAAAGTCACCAGCCAGTAAAACCACCATTCCTCCCATTACATCGGTATTGCTGCGCAAATCCTGGAGCGTTCGAGTTAGTGCTTCTACAGCTTTTTTATGCGACATTGTACTTTCCTCCCACACTAAAAGTTTGCATTGTCGTAGCATTATACCTCGTGCACTATTTTTGCTAAAGTTGCAGATCGGCGATTCTTCCTGGGCTAGATTTAGAGGGTTTTAAAACAAAATGTGCAGTGCCTTCGCTTAGCAGCGTGGCGGCTATACCGGAGGAAGCTACAGCCACAGCAATGTTTTATCTTTCCATACTTGCTAATAATAAATTTAACAAAATGTCTTCCCAGTTCCTCCAGGGGCATCTAAAAGAAAAGTGCACATTTCCAGATTCAATTTGTCCTAATACTTTGTCAAAACTCGTTTTTGTTCGGGAAGCAAGGGTAAAAATTCGGCTACTTGCCTGCAAAGCTGGTATATCGTAGTTTGTTTCGTATAATTTCATCACTTAGTTCATTTTCAGTTGTTCGCTGAGGGCTTATCATTCCAAAGTCGCTTAATTTTTGCCTACCATTGCCATTACTTTATTTAATTTTTTCCAAGTGCTTCATTATAAATGTGTTCATTGTATGTCATGTTCGCGTGTGTCTGCTGTAACCTTCGCAAAATATCTTCCGCCACAATTTATGTGCATTAGATAGCCCGCAAGATGATATGAGAGTTGCATAAAGATCCCTAATTTTGGCTGGTGACTGGCACTGCACAGCTTCCTCCATGTTTCATCCCAGTGATTATCGTTTTCTAAAAGATGCAGAGCTTCACATGCTTCTCTATAAGTTGCGCATTCCTGACCGTTGACAGTTTTAAGGTCTTTATATCCTGTAGGACCCCGAACATGGTGCAGCAGCAATCGTAAACAAAACATACACACGACCAAGGGCATCTGATGACTTAACACCGGGCAATTTGCAACAGGCGCGCCTTGAATACGGCGTTTCCACTCCTTCCTAGATGTGTTCCAAGTATAATAGCGGGGACTTCAGAATATAACAACGTTTTTGCAAAGGGGTCGGTTTGACAAAGTTGAAAGAAGGCTGTTAGTGAGTAGTTTGGCGGTGATGCAATTCTTTGGCGGTGATGATAGAAGCATGATAGATTTCATAATTGTGGATGAAAGAATGCGGAGCGCAGTGGTAGATACAAGGGTTTACCGGGGTCCAACGTAGGGACGGATCATTACTTGGTCTTATGTCGAATTAATGGTCTATTCAAGCGTTGGCGGCATCGGACATCTGTGTCTACCACTGCGTTACAGCGTATAAGAATAGAGAGGTTACAAGATGAAGATGTGAAAGAAGTATAAATGTAGACAGAGAGAATATT
>JAGSMP010001737.1:0-42098 GCA_029286625.1 Parnassius orleans | reverse complement strand
TCCTAGATGTGTTCCAAGTATAATAGCGGGGACTTCAGAATATAACAACGTTTTTGCAAAGGGGTCGGTTTGACAAAGTTGAAAGAAGGCTGTTAGTGAGTAGTTTGGCGGTGATGCAATTCTTTGGCGGTGATGATAGAAGCATGATAGATTTCATAATTGTGGATGAAAGAATGCGGAGCGCAGTGGTAGATACAAGGGTTTACCGGGGTCCAACGTAGGGACGGATCATTACTTGGTCTTATGTCGAATTAATGGTCTATTCAAGCGTTGGCGGCATCGGACATCTGTGTCTACCACTGCGTTACAGCGTATAAGAATAGAGAGGTTACAAGATGAAGATGTGAAAGAAGTATAAATGTAGACAGAGAGAATATTAGTGGTTTGAATGATCTTGTTCACCGCAGTCGACCAAGCCACGGCTATTAAGCCCCCGCCACGACAAGGCGGGAACCCGTTCGGGGAACCTAACCTAACCTAACCTAACCTAACCTAACCAGTCCGGTGTCAACAGCCGTCCCGAACGCCACGTTTTTGAGTTGCTCCGCATTTAAAAATTGAAAATAGGTTTTTGCGTCCGATTTTGGTGCGCGATATACCAAAAGACGCGTCTCGACTCGCGGCTTAAGAAAGTGAAAACCGCTAGAAAATCGAAAGTGTGGTGAAAGAATTATTGTGAAATAAGTGATTTTCAAAAAGTGAAAAATTTTAGAAGTCAAACGCTGTGCGATTTAGCACCTGACCCTAACTTTTAAAGTGTGGTTTAGAAGGCATTATTGACTTTATACTTTAATTGCACAGAGCCAAAAGTGCAAAAATAATCGTTTTATTATGCACCTATTGTTTATTACTAAGGATAATTAGATTTTCATGGTATGTCATAATCTTTCATAATAAATAAAACAATTTGGTTTTTTAATACTTATTTATTTATGTTACAACCATTCTCAAAGTACCCCTCCACTGCAATACACAGTCTACAACGCCTTAGAAAATTTTGTTTCAGTCTTCTAAAAGCATTTGAATTTTGTCTGATTTTTGTTTCCGCCTGTTAATTTATCTCGCAGTTCTGCTTCGGTGTTTGTTTCGCTTGCGTACACCATCTCTTTGTAATATCCCCAGAGAAAGAAATCTATGGGGTTCAAATCTGTGAACGTGCAGGCCAATGAATCGGTCCGCCACGCCCAATCCATCTATTGGGGAATCTTTTGATTAAGGCTCCTGTATCTCTTGCATAGTGGCAAGGAGCACCATCATTTTGGTAAATCATACCTCTTCTGTCAATAAGTTTACACCGCCTAATAAGCCGTTTAAATTGTTTTGTAAAAAGTCTAAATATTGGGCTCCGTTTAACCTAGCAGGCAATTCAAAAGGTCCTATAAGTTCCCCGTTCAAAATTCCTGACCACAAGTTTACACTATAATGTGTTTGAAAATTTGAAGGCCTTGCCTTATGTGGGTTTTCAACAGCCCAACTATGGTAAGTGGATATTGAAGACTCTGTTCTTTCAAATCTAGACTGTCTGTCCACAGAATTTTATCAAAAACCTGGATCCTCCGCAGTTCTTTCCAGCATTGTTCGACAAAAATTCACCTGTCTTGAATAATCTGCAGGATGCAATTTTGGACGCGTTGAATATGATAAGCGTGGTATCCCTCTGAAAAAACTAAATTGTACTTCCAGGAATCACTGTTTTTATTCCATGAAATGTGGTTTTGCCCACATAAGTAATTAAAATTAATTGATCGCTCGTCGCTATTCAAAGGTGCGCTTAATACGGTGTCAAAGTAAAAGTTTTAAAGACAAATGAACTTACCTGACTTAAGTATCCTTATAACTGAGGTTCGTGGTACACCAGTCGTTCTCGTAATAGCTCTGGTGCTAGTAAAGGATATCTTGCACTTGTTCCACGACTCTTCTCTGACATCTGATCCACTCTGTACTCCTTCGAACTGCGTCCGGAATTCGTCCGTCCATAAATGTATTATGTGTATTTAACTCTGTGATCGGGATAAAGTTCCTGTTCTTCTCCTCGCCGTTCTAGTTTCTCTGTAAAGCCTTGTTGCTAAATGGCCATTCTGGGCAACGCTGTAAAATAATGCATTTCTGCATATTCCTTCAAAGAATAACTCATTTTGCAACACAAAAATCCAAATCACAAGGTAATCAATCAAAGTCCGAAACACAAGCACAGTCAAGTCAGTTATAAGGCGAAACAGAATACAGTTAGCAAGCAGTCGTGGTAAATTAGGAAGTATCGAAAACAAAACAGGAGTAGTAGTTACGAGCGATAGCTGTGAACAACTGAGGCACTTCTATGACTGAAGCTACGCCTGTCGCCTTATGCGCGCGAGCCGCTAGAGCGAGAGAGCGCGCCACACGACACAGTATTTCACTCCTGCTTCCTTTGTTCGACACGTAGTATTTTTGTGATCTGAAACCGTCTACCTGCCTATTATTATTATCATTCATTATCTCATTAACATTGAGGGGAAATTCGTTGTTTTTGTGACCCATCTGTGCTACTTACTGAAGTGGTACTATCCCTAACCTGAAGATTTACATTTCATTTTATTTTATTTCATTTGATTAGATTATATGGCGAACCTAATTATTTTTAGAAATAGGGTGTTTAAATAATAATGTTGAAAATTTTCGCCTCTGTGCAATTAGAAGCTGATTACGGCTAAACAAGGCCCATTGACCACCACTTTTTTTAGATTATAATTAAAGCTTAGGGTCTTGCAAAGTTTTTAAAATTACTTTAAAGTCATGGAACTCATTATTTAATTTTTAGTTTAAATTTCAAAATTGAACTTTGATTCAATCATATCTGCATAATTTGTTTTCGATTAAAACTTTTGCAATTTGTATTAATGGTAGGCAGCTTATTTTTATGTCAAAGAGTCCAACTCATTAAGACCGCTAAGAATAAAAAAGTAGAAAAGAGAGCAAAATTTTCAAGAAAAAATTTTGAATCGCTAAGTCGACATTTTAAAAATAATACAAAAAATCATATCTCGTAAACTAAGAAAATCGCGGAACATACATGGGTATTTTCATGTAGCCCGAAAGGTCAGCATTCCAAAAAATTTTTGACGTCACCTTTGGACCACCCTGTATATGCAAAATTTGAGAATTTTCTGAGTGATAGTTTCGAGTAAAACGTAAAACAAGTGCCACGTGGGCACGTGTTTTGTGAAGCAGAACCGCGGCTACTTCTGAAGCCGCATTCTGGTAGCAATTGCAAGAGAAGCCTGGAACAATTTTTTAGGTGACACACAGTCGGCCGGGCGGCGGCAGCGCGTGGTACGAAGGGCGCGACGGGGAATGCTCGCCAGTATTGTTGTGCGCGCACGCTATTGGTTCCTTCATTCTTGCCGCGCTTTGAAAAAGCGATGTTTCAATATACAGTCGCACACACAGCTTTATGCACGACGCGCGACGATGTTTTAAAAAAAGGAAGAAAAAATATTATTTATATCTATTGTTTTATGACTGAACTAGTGAACGAAAAGGTAAATAGAAGGTGAATGGGAAAGTGCAGTAAAGTTAATTTATTGAGGAAGAATACCGAAAAATTACCATGTGGTCAACCTGATGACGGAAACATTTATCATTCGCATTGATGATGATGATTTGATGAAGTAGCATCCAGTAACACCAACACACCATCGACATCCGGCTTCCATGTTCCATGTTCTAACGGTATAATGGACGGCGTGTCACCCTTAGCTTAAGTTTTCTTGTTACAAACTACTTTTATTTTACGATTGAAATAAAAATAATGCTCAAGCATACATTATCCATTTTAATTTCAACCTCTTCCAAAGTTCTAAGAAGCTAGTAAAGTAACTATTATGATTCTACAATAAAACCATTAATTACTATTATAATATTATAAAACAACAGCCTAGTACCATGTAGTACTTAGAACGCGACTGTACCCATGCGCAAAACACACCCTCCACTGTCGCTCAGCGTCGTGACGGGACCTGTACGGAGCTAGATAAAAGAGTTTGGCTTGACGCGGATATTGACCCTAGTCAGCTGATTTTATGATTTATTTATTTTAAATTCCACTGCTGGTTTAATATTTAAGTATTTTAAAAGTGCAGGAGAGTGACAAGGAGAGACGTTCTCCAAATGGAGCGGAGATGGCAGGTCCATTCCAAAATGAAGCCCAAAAGAGTGGAAGGAGTATTGAGAAGGAGACGGGGCAAAGGACTCAGAGCCAGGATCTCAAGGAAAGGAGTTGAAGTTCCTAGTGGCCCAAACAAAGCAGATAATGGCTCCTCCACAAGTAGACCATCAACCGGAAAACCAAAAACCCACCTGAAAAAGTTACAGAAAAATATGCAGATAGAGTAACTGAAGCAAGGGCATGTCTGCACAAGGCAAAACTGCATCTCAGTAACTCAAGAAACTTAAAACCGATATTAAACTTGAGGTAACACAAAACATAGATAGGTTATATCAATTAGTCAAGGAGGCAGAAGTGGAAAGGAAAGGAGCAGGAAACGAAAAGCAGGATGACCAGGGTAAAGTGGAGGAGAAATCAGAGAGGCAAGATGAAAGTAGAAAAGAAGCAGAAGATAACCTAATAAAAAGATAGAGCAACATAGCAAATGCCTGAGGAAAATAGGAAAGAGATGGAAAACTTGATAGACGTATCAACAAGGGCAGGAGGAAAGAAAATGCATATGCAAGTGTGGCCGCCAGGAAGAGTAGTGGAATACCATCGGATATGTTGCAACTCATTCAATTGCCATTTCACAAGATGAAAAAGATACTGAGACCAAGTACTAGAAAAGATCAGGAAGGTAGTAAACGCAAGAGAAGAAGGATTTAAAATTGATAAAGTGAGGAAGGCCAGAGATCGAAGAATAATTATAGGATGTAGCACTGAGAAGAAGTAAAAGATTCAGGAAAGAATAAGCAAAAGAAGGATCCCAATTAACGGTAGAAGAAATAAAAACAAAGACCCGATGGTAATACTAAAAGACGTGATGAGTTACAACACGGATAGCGACATTATCAGGGCTATAGAACATTAGAACAAGCAGATGTTAGAGGGTTGCTTGACGAAGAGCAAAGGATGGAGGTGAAACATAGAAAAAGACGAGAACCCACTCACTCCCACGTAGTTCTGAGAGTGTCGCCACAGGTGGGAAGAATGATAGAAAAGAGCTCATACACGTTGACCTGCAACGGTGCGAGTGGCGGACCAATCTCCACTGATCCAGTGCACCAAATGCTGGGCTACGGACACCAAAAATCTGCACTGAAACAGCTGACGTGTAGTCACTCAGAGGCTCGCATCTAAAGACGGAGCACCGAATGGATCTCGGGTGAACTACCATCACGTGAATTGCAGGAAAGGCAAACAGGACAGAAGTGACCACAACGCGTTCAGCGCAGAGTGCACGGTTAGAGAAGATGGATGCCCTAGCAAGGTCATCTAGCATAGCTAAAGTGGTCCCAGGAGTAACCATGAACCAAACCGGCAATCAAAGATATCGCGTTGTTCAAGCAAACCTTCAAAGAAGGAATTAGCAACTGCCGAACTAATTATGCATGCGGCAAAAGCAAGACCACCTTTGCTATGGTCCAGGAACCGTACATCGGTAATATTGGTAAGATGCGGCACTATCCAGGTACGAAAATCGTGTAATGTAAACACAAAGCAGCCTAGTGAAAAGTGTTAAGGCAGCGATTGTTCTTTTCGACGACACTATCGACGTCTCCCAGTATCCGGATCTCACCACGGAGAACATAGCTGTCGCCAAGTTGAGAACTGGAGCCTGGGAGATAGGTGGTGTCGATCTACCTGGAGGGTGACAAACCCATCGAGCCATACCTGGCCATGATTAAGAAAGCTCTGAAGGTTTGCGAACGAGCAACGTGATACTCAAGGAGACGTAAATTCCTGGAATATGGTGGGAAGCCGAGAATCTGATGGCAGAGGGATCGAAATGGGACACACTTGATGAGTTGAGCTGCATATTTTAAACCGAGGGTCGGGCCCACCTTCGACACCATTAGAGGTGGAAGAAGGTTTTCCAGCTGCGTCGATATAACGACTTGCTCGACGGACCTCTCGGAAAAATCGAAAACTGGAGACTTTCTGAAACGTTACTGGTTCGGATCACAGGGCAATTCTGTTTGAGCTCAAACTCGGCAAGGTGTTGGCACAGACATCAAAAGAACAACTAGAACATTTAACACCAGGAAGGCAAACTGGAGCGAGTTTCATACGAAACTGGCTCAGCTTTGGCAAAATAAAAATTTGAACGCTACATCAATTAAAGAAATAGACAGCAAACTGATACTGGAAAGCCAATATAAAACTACAAAATCAATAGTTGATGCCTGTGAAGGCAGCATGCTGAGATTGAGCAGTAAGAAGAGAATAGAGCTGCCCTCAGGACCGAGGAGCCCAGTGAGCCTGCGGAAGTCGCCAGAAGAAAACGCTGTATATCATATGCGGCGCTGGTTCGAAGAGAATGGGTCGTCGAGCAATATATAACATGTAAAGAAAATATCAGCTGAGATGAAAAGAGCCCAGACCTCCAGTTGGAAAAACTTCTAGCAAGCAGGAAAAGAGTCCATGGGATGGGATATACAGAGTGATTGTAGAACAGAAGTCAGGCAGAGGAGAGACTTAATCTGCGACGGTAAACGTGGGGAGCAAAGAATCGCCAGATCCTAGCGGATAGTTTCTATCCAGAGGATGAAACTCCGAACGATAATGCGGACCATAGAAGATTGAGACCATATCATTCTTCACGAGTGAAGAATTGATATGGTCCGCATCAAGTTTCAACCCAAGAAGGCTCTTGGAATAGATGGTCTAACAGCAGATATTTGCAACGCTGCCATCACCTGAACACCGATTTATTCCTGGCTTTGGCGAACAAGTGCCTGAATTGGCATGCTTCCCAAAGATTTGAAGGAAGCCGGTGGTCGCGCTACCAAAGCGGGAAAGGAGAACTACACGCATCCCAAGTCTTATAGACCAATTGGCCTACCGCCAGTCCTAGGCAAGATACTGAGAAATGCTGATCAGAAGGATCAAATGGTACACAACGCCGACCATCAGCCACAAGCAGTGGTTTTCAACCCCAACGCAGTACCGAAGACTCTTTATGACATGATGCAGTACATTAGAATGAGTTAAAGCTAAAAACTGATCGTGCTGGTATCATTGGACATAGAGGAGGTTTCGACAATGCTTGTGGCCGGCGATACGCTGCAGACTGGCGGAGATCAAGCCCAGCAAATCTGAGGCGACTGATAGACCACTATCTTGAGGATAGAACAGTACGCGTCAGGTTTGCTGGAGCGGAATGGTTAAAAAAATACGACAAGGTGTGTGCAGGGCTCCATCGGTGGTCCCACCCTATGGAATATACTATTAGATCCGTTGTTGAAAGAAGTGGGAAAGGGGAGCACTGTCAGGCCTGGTGATGATGTGGTCCTCATTGTCTCCGGAGACACGGCGCTGGAGGTAGAGAGACGAACTAATGCCGTCTCGGGCATGTTTGAGCTGGGGAGTCAAAACAAACTACGTTTGCGCCACATAAAACCGGCCATATTGTTTACAAACAAACCAAGTACGACTCACCAGCTCTAACCATGTAAGGGGAGGCAATAGTATACCCGTGAAATAAAAATACTTGGTCTGACAATTGACAATAAATTAACATTCAATGCATAAAAATATATGTGAAGGCCCAGAAAATGTATGGCCAACTTTGAGGGCCATGAAAATCAATTGGGGTCTGAATTGAGATAGTGAGGACCATACTCGGCGGTAGAGCTGGTGATTTTATGCAGCGAGCGTTTGGGCACCGGCGACCAAAAAGGTGCAAACAAGAAAACTATTAAACTCGTGCAACGCGGCTTCGTGCAGAAGATAGTTAGGCTTACAAAACTGTTTCATTGAACTCGGCCCTCCTCCTGGCTGGGGCTGCCCCTGGATTTAAGGGATCAGAGGAGGCAGTAATATATGAAGAAAAAAGGACATTCCAGGGAGGTGGTAGGTGACCGGGAATTGAGGAATGGAAGCCCATACAAATTGCCGCATCCAGCGGATCGGCCGAAGTTGGTGTTCAAGGACGGCACAAGTGGTCCAAACAATAACACCTGCTCATCTTTACTGGTAGGCAAATTGAGGGAAAGTGGTGTGGCGTAGTCCATCTGGAACAGCGCCGAAACGTTAACCAAAAATTTAAATTGGATTATTTTGCACTGTTTATCAGGCGCATGGGCCCTGCTTGAGGCCACCAAATTTGCACTTGAATCTCTGCACGAAGTTGCAACATATAGAGGACTCCAGATCAGCCTGGAGACAATCACCTGAGCGATTCTTCACCCTCTGGGGAGGGCAAGAAAATATAAAAAAGTATAAAGATCTTGAAAACACTTTCTGAACTGGTCAAAGCTCATGCGGGGTGGAGGGTAATGAAAGGGCTGACATTTTGGCAAAAGAAGCTGCACTGAGACCAAAACAAAACCGTTCTATGATAGATGTCCTGTTTCATCTGTAAAGCGACAATCTGGATGAACTCGCTTTATGAGTGGAACAGGAGAACAGAGAAGAAAACACGGCCGGCACTACAAAGATCTTCCTGACGCCAGTGCTTATCCCATAATAAAATTGAACTAGACCCATTGCTGACGTAGGTGCACAGGACATGGTGGCCTCCTGAGTATCTGTACCGCTTCAAATGCAAGGAGAGCCCCTCATGTACCTGTGATAGAGAACACTTAGAAACGGCAATACACCTTATTACGGAGTGCCCCAGAAATTATAGAGCGAGAAAAGAAATAGAACTAAAACTAAAATAAAATAGATAGAGAGGAAATACATGTAATAATGAAAGACAAAGAAAATAGAGCTAATTTCAGAGTATTGTAGCGTATCGCTAAAATAGCTATAGATAGAAATAAGTAGATATAAAAGGAACTTGAACATATATGTAAGAATATATAACACAAGTCCCAAAAGAATAGAAATTAGTAAATAGAAACAATTGTAATTAGTAAATAATATAATAGTAAGTAAAGGAAATTGAAAATATATATAGTATATATAGATCAATTTCAAATTAACGTGCATAAGAAGAAATAAAAAGTAATGTTAGATATAAGTTAGGATACGATAAATAAATAAGTAAATAATTATATAGAGTATAGGAGATAAGTAAGAAAATAAGATAATATAAGACACTGTAATAAGATAGCTAAAAGGAAAGGCACTGTAATATGGTAGAAGATAAAGATCTAAAGAAATAAATAGTAAATGAAATGGAGATAAGGATAAAATACTGTAAATAAAACAAAACAATATATATAAAAAGTCAGAACATTGACAACAACAGAGCGCAAGGTCCCTGATCTCCCGCGTCAGTAGGAAAAAAAAAAAAAAAAACCTAACCTAACCAGTAGCACTCCAAACGCCGTTCCGTACGCATTTTTGTATCGCCCGCGTTCGAAAATTCAAAGTGTTAGGTCAAAGCAAACCAAAGTAAGAGATCTATATATCGTTAGACGCGTCTCGTCGAGACGAAGACAGTGTTATAATAAAAAAGTGATAAAAGTGATATAAAAAGTTATCACCTAAAAACTGGTTTTATAACCTTCAAAATTTTAATGGGAAACGCTGCTCGATTTAGATCGACGACATATAGATTTTATAGTGTCAAAAGAAGCGCCCCTGACAAGCTTAACAAGCCAACCACTGATTTTTCGGCGCCAGCGCACTGAAATATTTTTGAAACCAAAACCACGTCGACACGTGTTTTTGACCCGAACATCTGCGGCTAATTTTGACAATTCCTACGCAAAGAAGACAACGATACAAGACGTTTGACATCGTTCATAAAAATCGAACGACAAACAAAGAAGATATCAAGTCGTAATAAAGTGTTTATCAACTAAAATTTTTATTATTTACAAAAAATTTCAGTGATAACTCCTAGTTTTTTATGCCCATTAGAAGAAGCTATTCAAGACTTGAAGAATGACACCAAACTCGAAATTTTTTGAGTGCAAACTAATTAGTAAGACACTTTTAATATTAAGTGCAACACGTGTTTTCCTGAAAGTGCTCCTGATAATTGTGAAAAATTCCTGAAGGTAGGGTAGGTTTAATTATACAAAATTCAAAATTAAAGTTTTTACACTAACAAAATTTTTAACTAGAGGCTATTTATGGTTGTTGGTAATCACAAATTGTTTTTCAGGAACACAAAAACCTAAATAATTTTAGGACAATAATTTCAAAAATATACCAAATACAGCCCCATTTAATAGACTATTTACATTTTTTTTGCAAAATTTTGAAGGAGCACTTAGGTTATAAATTTTTAGTGAGAGCTAGGAGGTCCTGAAAACTGCACGATAACTGTGTTTTCAGTTTACAGGAAAACGGAGCCTCCTAGCTCAATCTGATAAAATTTCGCCCCAACCCCTACCCACATTTTCCAGTAAACGGATAGTTCTTCGGCTCACCGGATCATTTGGACACAGTTTCACCCCCACCCTTAAGTCGACTTTGGGACATAGTCTGGGGGAAATTTTAAATCAAAATAATAACGAAACTAGTGTACCGAATTGAACCGTTTGTAAAAATTATATTTAAGCAGGCCCAAATAATTGTATGAAGACTGACTCATGTAGAGCATTGTAAAGATATTTTATTTTTAACTAAATTTTTATTTTATTATTAGAGACATAATTTTAGGAATTAGAATTGACCGATTATATGTGTATATATGATTGTGTGTATAATATAGAGCAAGACTTAGAATAGACTACATAGAGAAAAATAGTTTATAAAGTAACCTAGTTGAAT
Source organism: Parnassius orleans (assembly GCA_029286625.1). Classification (NCBI taxonomy): domain Eukaryota; kingdom Metazoa; phylum Arthropoda; class Insecta; order Lepidoptera; family Papilionidae; genus Parnassius; species Parnassius orleans. The sequence continues at coordinate 31,237 of JAGSMP010001737.1, read as the reverse complement.
AGATTATAGCATTATAATAATAGAGTTTTTAGACTGACTCAGGTAGAGTCTCATATAGGCTAAATAAAATTTTAATATTAAGAATATATCATAAATATATGTATCGTGTGTGTAAGAGTGATAATCCTAACAAGTAGAGTTGCGACTCTACATAGAGAAAATCTTTTATTTTATTTTATTTTATTTTGTTTTATTTTTATTAAACTTCAAATAACTGCGACCTTGTTGAACTTTCTTGATATATTTTACAACTTTTACAAACTTTATCGAAAATTTTATTATTATTTTTGTTGTTTGTTGATTGTTGAGACCCAGGACGCGTTCCCCGACAAAATGTTCCGCATCCGTACCACTAATTAAAAGTACTGAGGATAGTGCTAAGAACACGAGTCCTCAGGGTTCTCCGAACGCGATAGAAAAGGCGGGGCCTTTCTACTAAAAGGGACTGAACGTTGCAGGTCCTAATGTAAGAAAAGTATTGGGGAATGGGAAACAGGACAAATAGATATGGAAGCGATAAAACAGACTCCCCCAAAAAGGTAGTCCCAATGGCTCTCTACAAAACAAAAACTGCCCAATCCCAGGAAACAAAAGGAACAGTCCGTAAAGCAGCTGTTGAGGTCACAGAAAGTTTACCAAAAGTGGAGACTAATAAAAATAGGATCGCCTTACGGAGGCTCGAGCCTGTCTCCACAAGGCAAACTTCACCTCAACAACTCGCAACCTGAGGACTGATATTAAAATAGAAGTGACTCAGGCTATAGAGAGGCTTTTACCAACTTGTAAAAGAGACAGAAAAGGCAAGAGCACAGAAAATGAAGACAAACTGAGAGATCAAGGGAAGAAAGAGAAAGAATGGAAGAAGAAAATAGGAAAAGGAAAGAAGAAGACCAAAACTTAATGAAGAAATTGGAAGAGCATGGAAAACTATTAGAAGAAAGCAGAAAAGAAATAGAAAATTAAGAGAAGAAATGCAAAAGCAAGAAATTTAGGAAGATCGAGGAACATGCAAGTGTATTGGCTGGGCCACCAAGAGACCCACCTTCAGAAAACATGGCTATGCACTCTGTGATAATCTACATCAAATGATGAAAGAGACAGGGACCAAGTAATGGATAGATAAGAAAGGCAATTAATGCCAAAGAAGAAGGACTAAAATAGATAAGATTAGAAAGGCCAGAGACAGAAAGATAATAGTAGGATGCTGAACGGAAAAGGAAATAAGTAGAGTTAAAGAAAGATTAAAGATGGCAGGAAAGACCCCAATGTGGATGGCATAAAATAAGGATCCATCTATAATCCTAAAGGACGTGTTGCAGTACAACACTGACGAGGAAATCCAAAAAGCTATTAGGATACAAAATAAAGCTATTTAAAGATATACCGGAGAAAGAGGACAGAATGAGGTAAATACAAGAAAAGGACTCAACCCGCATACTTCCATATCGTAATGAGAGTCTCACCAACTATGGAACCGTCTCACGGAAGCTGGTATAATCCATGTTGACCCACAGAGAATTAGAGTGATGGACCAGTCTCCCTTGTACAATGTTCGCGTTGCCTGGGATATGGGCACAGTAGGCGCACGTGTACTGAGACGACTGACGTATGTAGCCATTGTGGAGGCCCACATTTCAAAATCGAATGTGCTGAATGGCTATCCGCAATACCGGAACAAGAACTGCAAAAGGCAAAATACGATAACAAAGACCATAATGCATTCAGTACAGACTGCCCAATAAGAAAAAATGGAAACATTGGCAAGATCTACCGTAGCATATTGCTATGTTGCCCTATGACAAACACGGAACCATGCATCGGTAACCACCGATATCACGCGATCCAGGCGAATCTTCAAAGGTGAGCTAGCCACGGCCGAGTTAATCATAGAGGCGACCAAGAGAAAGATGTTTCGCCATGGTGCAGGAGCCCTACATTGGTCGAATAGGACAAATGAAAACTACTTGGGACGAGAATAGCAATAAAGTGACAGAAGCCAAACCACTGAAAATGTGATTAAGGCTTACAGTTATTCGACGACACCATTGACATGGTCCCATGCCCAGGCCTAACGACGGAGAACATCAGTCAAAGTTGAAGATCTGGGGCTTGGAGTTGGGAGGGTGTCCGTCTACATGGAGGCGACAAACCTATCGAACCATATCTTGAAACGATTGAAGCGGCTGTGGTGGCCTACGGACAAGAAACGTGATACTCGGTGGGGACGAATGTGGAATACATGGTGGGAAGCCGAGACAGACAACAGAGGATAGCGGTAGCCGCAAAGCTAGATGAATTGAACCCACATTCTAAACAGGGGACTGAGCCAACTTTGATGTAATAAGAGGCGGAAAAAGATATTCAGTTAAATCGACGTAACTACCTGCCTGACTAACTTACCGGAAGGATGGACAATTGGAGACTGTCCGAAGAAATCCAGTTCGGATCACAGGGCAATCCTATTTGAAATAAATTTAGATAAATCAATAGGTACTAAATAAAAAGAATGACAAGAACTTAAACACGAAAAGGCAATTGGGGAGAGTTTCGTGAGAAACCCTCCAGATTTGAAGGATATACGATTAAATGAAGCATCAATAGAAAGAATAGCAACTACACAAGAATTAGAAATAACATAGATAAATATACAAACTCAATAATAAAAGCTTTGAAAATAGCATACCCAAATAAAAATAAAAAGCGAATGGGATTGCCTGGTGGACTGACGAGCTCACATAGCGAAAAAGGAAGTCCCAGGCTGAGGCGTAGATTTCATACGCAGCGCCAGTCCCGCGAGGGTGGTCGAGCAGTATGAGCAGCGGAAGAGTACCAACAGGAAATCAAAACAGCTCAGACCACTAGTTGGAAGGAGTTCTGCAAAAAACAGATGGAAACAATGGGAGGAATCTACAGGGTGATAAGCCGTACAACGGTGCAACAGGATGACACTTTATTCTAGATGGGAGGACGCTTGAAGGCGAGGAATCAGCCAGATTCTAGCAGACACGTTTTACCCAGAGGATCGAACTGAAGACGATGACGCGGACACAGGCTCATAAGAGAAATAGCAAAATGTGAATGAAGGGTCACCTGATAGCATGTGACCCGCCCCTTACAGCAGATGAGTTGCTGTGGGCCGCGTCTAGTTTTAATCCAAAAAGGCACCTGGTAATAATGGTCTCCGTCGGACATCTGTGGAATTGCTATCGCCCGATTCGGCATTGTTTTTGGCACTTGTAAACAAATGCTGCCTACTTTCCCATCATATGGAAGAGAGCGACAAAGTAGTATTGCGAAACCAGGAAAAGAGATCACATTACCCCAAATCCTAACAGGCCGATTGACTGTTGCCTGTGTTAGGGAGCTCTTCGAAAAATGGTAGTTCGAGAACCGGGCGGCCATCAAACCAAATATAAGCCGTAAACAATATGGATTTATGCATACCAGCACTGAGGACTCCTCTATGATATGATGCAGTTTATAAGAACAAAGCTAGAAGACAAAAGCTAATCCTGCTATATCATGGTTAGAGGAGCCTGATAATGCCTGTGGCCGGCGGTACGGTGTGGATCGGAGACCGGATGCCCGGTAAATCTGAGGCGCCTGATTGATGACTATTTTAAGAATAGAACAGTGGGCGTCGATATGCTGGGCAGAATGGGAAAAAGAACAACTATGTGTGCAAGGCCTCAATAGGAGGTCCAATCTTCTGAATGTGCTATTGACCCACTTTCAAGCTGAGTTGAGCGCAAAAGGATCCTATTACAAACTTTGCGGACGATGTGGTCCTAATGCGCCTTCAGACACGGCAAACAGGTACAGGAGCAGGCGAATGTAACTTTCGTGATATGTCCGGGAAGTAAGCTGTAAGCTAAACTTGCGCCACATAAAACAAAGGCGATGGTCATACAAAAAGCTAAAGTACGACACACCACTTCTGGAGATGGGCGGGAAAACCATAGGACTCCAGGGAAATTAAAATACGGCCTCACAGTTGACGACGGGCTTTCGACACGCATGTAAAGAATGTGTGTAGTAAGACAGAACCTTTATCGTCTACTGTCGAGAGCCGCCAAGATCCACTGGGGCCTGAACCCGGAGATTGTTAGGACCATATACATTGCCGTGGGGAACCAATTGTTATGTATGGCATAGCGCATGGGTACCGGCAACCAACAAACAAAAGAAAAAGAGATTAGACTTGGTTCAACGCGGATTTGTCCAAAAATAATAAATCATATAGGACCGTATCACTGCACTCAGCCCTACTACTGCCGGGCTGCTTCCATTGATATGAGAATCCGGGAAGCAGCCTCGCTTTATGCAATAAAGAAAAGCCTGACTAATAGTAGATCGAGAAGCAGAGAGCAAAATTAACTTTTCGAAACCCACACCGCGGATCAGGTCGGGCTGAACTTTGAATGTCCAAGACGGTGCAAAAATAGACCGGAACACAAAAGGGCCTAAAAATCTTACACAGACGGCAAAAATTGAGGGAAATGGATCGGCGTTATCCATCTGAATAACGCCACGGAGACGAGTACCCGTAAATTGAACTGGAAAACTTTTGCACCGTCTACCAGGCTGAGTTGATAGCCATTCTCGAAGCAAACCAGATATGTATTAAAATCAACACATCACATTGCAATATATATAGTGACTCGAGATCAGCTCTCTTAACAATTGTACAAGACGTTTCTCCATCCTAGCGGTGGAAGCAAGAGATAACATACGTAAAATAAATAGACATGGTAAAACACCAACCTCTTTTGACAAAGCTCACGCAGGATTGAGGGAAATGAAAGAGCAGAAGTTTTAGCGAAAGAAGCCACAAAATTAAAAGAAAAGCAGACTATGAAAAGTGTCTGGTTTCGTCAAGCGACAATCCGATTGGAATCGTTTGACGAATGGAACCGGCGCTATACGGAAGGAAACGGCGTCAACAACCAAAGTCTTTTCCCAGACGCAATCAAACCTACCACATAATAAAGAAAATCGACATGGATCCGATGATGTTCTTATGACAGACATGATTCTCTGAATACCTGCATAGATTTAAGTGTAAGGAGAGTCCTGCATGCCTGTGATCCAAGTAAAATGAAAACATAATACATGTTATTACAGAATGTCCAATTTAGCAGAGAAAATATGACATAGAAATGGAGTTAAACAAAATAAATAAAGAAATGTACATGAAATTATAGGAAATAAGCACATTAGAAATAAGTTCTTAAAATATTGTAAGAATAGAAGGGCAAATAGTAAATAGAAATAAATAGAATATAAAGTGGTACTGTAACATAATATATATAAGCATACAGTGTAAACAGTCCATAAAAAATAGATGTAAGAACAAACCTTTGAATAATGTAATGATAAATGTAATGTTAAGAAAAAATATATAAAGAAATAAAGGAAAGAAAATAATAAGGTGAAAAAGAAACACCAAATGATGAAAAAAGTCCCTGATCTACTCATGTCAGGGGAACAAGAATTAAAAAAAAAAAAAAACCTAACCTAACCTAACCTAACCTAACCTAACCTTTTTTTTTTTTCGGGGAACCGCGGACCACCTCCGCCTGGGGAAAGGTGGAGGGCGTGCCGGACTCTTACCGGCTAAAACCACCCCGGTGTCTCCTCGCACGTGCGCGCGGGGCCGCGGGAATCCAAATTCTTCCGCAGCCCCACACCAGTGCTGGCCTGGTCTGTCCGGCCTGTCTCCCGCACGGGGTAGTGAGGTGTCGACCACCCGCGTATCGCCCCAGAGGCGCGCGCCGACACCCGCTTGCGCCCCGCCTCGGGTCCATTGAAGAGGGGGGGACTTCAAGTCCCTCGCCCTGACCCATTCAAGGGGTCAAAAGGGCGTTGTCCGCCTTCTCCTGCGCTCGGGTGCCTTCTGCGGCCGGGGAAGGAGCGAGATTCCCTTCCTGTTCCGCAGTTCTTCTGCGACATCACGTCCTCGCAGAAGGACACCACCGCGTCCCACGACTCTGCGCTACCGACCATCTTCCACTAAGGCCGTCAGCGACAGATCGCTTCCTACTATTTTGAGGACACGGCGCTGTTCCTCTCAAGCCGCACACTCGGCGAGCGTGTTGCGCCGTGTCCTCCCCACAATGGACGGTGGCATTGAGCGTCCGGCTCCTCGTCTATGCGGCAGGTACTTGCCGAAGCAGCCGCCCTGACAGCACCTGCGTTACCCAAACGACAGGGAGCCGTGCTCTCCCCGAGCCAGTCGCCGGCATTGGCCGGATCGCCTCGACGGTAGCGAGGCGTGGCGGTAAGCGCAGAAGCCTTTGCCGCCATTCCGCCACCAAGACCTGACGGAGCTCCTCTCGGCGCAGCGCGATCTGCCGCACCACCGGCCTCGAGCCCTGTGCCCGCTCTTCCGCGCCATCGATATAATGACGCGAGTATTGCCCCAAGTCCCAGGGCGGGATCCGCCAGGACGCAAGCCGCCTGTAGGAAATCGTGCGATACCCGCGGACGACTTGACGGCCATCGCCTTTGCGGTTTACGCAGCATGGCGAGAGTGTTGCCGTCATGTCCATCGCTCCACAGGGCCCCCAGGTTGGGCCATGGACCGCACGATTCGCCGTACAACCGCCTCACAGGCGGCACTCGGGCCCCCTGCTGGAAGCAACGTTGAAAGCGCGCCCGCTGCACCCATCAATTTGGGCACCAGCCGCCGGAAGGGTCCGATTTCCACGGCTGTCGAGCACCAACCCCATACTTCATGGTGGACCTGACAGCCATCCGGGCCCTGCTGACCACGATGTGATCCCGAGGCGGCGCGTCGAGGCTGCGGAACCGATGGCCTGACTCGTTGCAGGGCCACCTCCAGGCCCAGGCGCCGGATGCGGTTCACCATTTGACACCGCAGCCGTGGCAACCACCCGCCTCCTGTGCGAGCCCCGGCAGTGATACAAGCGTGTCGTCTGCATAACACGTCAAGTCGGCGCCCGACGGAGTTCACCTCTAATTCCTGTGTCAGCCGATGTTCCACAGGAGCGGTCCAAGACTGGATCCCGGAACACTGCACGACATGACGCGCCGACCAGCGCCGTCACGTCCCCTGATACGTAACGCATCTCTCTGGTAAGCCTCATTGTGGCGGAGGGGAGGCACGCGATGGTAATTCAGCGCCCTGAATACAACTCCAGGTAGGGTGTTGAAGGCGTTGAGATGCTCCAGACACCGCCAGCACCACCTCACCCCGGGATACTGTCTCTCCGCCAGGGCCTCACGCGCGTAATAGCGTCTATGGTGGAGCGCCCGCGACGAAAACCAAATTGGTTCTCGTCCAGGTCCGGCCCTTCTGCACAAGTGGCTGACGAGGCGATCTGCGATGATACGCCAAAAGTTTGCCTGCCTCGTCAAGCAGCAATATGGGCCGGTATGCGGACGGTGAGTCCGTGGGGCGCCTCCTTCCTGAGCAGGACCAACCTCCTCCTCCCACACTGGGAAGCTGACCCTGCTGGAGACATGCCGTGAAGAGCCCTCAACTGGGGCTCTAGCCCTTCAGAGCCAGGACGAGCTCGACCAGGAACCCGCCGGGTCCAGGCGCTGCGTTCTAGCTCCGGAGTCGCGACACGGCTGCCTGCCCCGCTTGGCCACCTTGGGACATCGGTGCTCTCCCTCTGGAGAGTCTGTGGCTGAGGGCGAAGCCATCGCCGGGAACCCAACCTAACCTAACCTAACCTAACCTTTTTTTTTTTTCGGGGAAATCATGGATACCTCCGCCTGGGGAAAGGCGGAGGGCGCCGGACTTACCGGCTAAAACCACCCCGGTGTCTCGCACGGGCGCGGGGCCGGAACCCAATTCTTCCGCAGCCCCACACTAGTGCTGGCCTGGTCTGTCCGGGCCTGTCTCCTGCACGGGGTAGTGAGGTGTCTGGCTACCCTGCATCGCCTCAGAGGCGCGCGCCGACACCCGCTCGCGCCTCCGCCTCGGGTCCATCGAGAGGGAGGGGCGGGACTCAAGTCCCTCGCCCTGACCCATTCATGGGGGCTGAAGAGCGCTTAGTAGCGCCCGCTTTCGGCCCCAGCGGCGGATCTGGTCTTGGCCCCGCCAACCGTTTGGCCGCGGAGGGTAGGGAGAGTGGCGCCTCGCAATACCGACACTTCCCCCGCGGCCCCACCACCACCGCATCAACGGTGCGGTTCCGTCTGAGTCGCGGAGGATAGCGAGTGGCGCATCGCCATACCAACACCCTCCTCCGCGACTCCACCGGCTTCAGCGGTGAGCGGACCAACCCTCCCGCAGCAGCCCACCGACACATCCGAAGTGGGCTCGCCGAGCCCACACGGAGGTTACACTCGGCCGGCCCTACACCCGCCAGCCAAGGGTTCCTCTTGTTCACCGCGGGCGACCAAGCCACGGCTATTAAGCCCCCGCCACGACAAGGCGGGAACCCGTTCGGGGGAACCTAACCTAACCTAACCTAACCTAGACATAACAGTATGTAATGAAAGCCCTTAATCATATTCAAGATTGAGGGTAGATAAGGATTTAATAAGTTCAGATCATAATGCAATAGTTTTCCATCAATCTAGACAAACCGCAAGAAAAAAGAAAACTCAAACCACCAGAATTTATAACACTAAAAAGCTAATTGGACAGATTTTAAAAATAATATTTAAAAATTATCTAGAAGAAAATAAAATTGAGACAGTCGAAATCGAAAATTGTATCAAAGGAAGCCTTGGAAAACATTTTAGCTACATATATTGAGGGTATAAATAAAGCATGTGAAGAAAGTATTCAGTATTCTAAAATAAAAGAAAAACATACTTACCATGGTGGAGTAGAGAACTAGAAGAACTGAAGAAGGCGATGATAACCAAACGCAGAAGAACTGATGCGCTGCATGGCATAGAAGGAACACGTAGTACAGCAATACCTGGAAGCAAAACAAAATATGAAAAAGAGACAATTAGTGCACAAACAAATAGTTGGAAGGAGTACTGTAAATCAGGATCGGGAAAGTTTCTGGATAAAATTTATAGGGTTATTAGAAAAACACCAAAAGGCAACAGGATCATTTAGTGAATGACGGAGAAGCCTTGTGTCCTGACGAATCAGCAGCTTGGTTACAGCAGACAGTCCAATAGATGACAATAGTACCGATAATACTGAACAAAAGAAAATGAGAGAAAAGGCTGCAAAATACATCAAAAGCTACCAAACTATACTCAGGATCCACCATTTACTGAAGCTGAACTAAGAAATGTTATGGGAAGTTTTAGCATGAAGAAGGCACCTGGACCTGATGGTTTTACAATGGATATCTGTACTGTGGCAATAGGAACAAATGAAGAACTCTTTTGTCAATTGTCAACAAATGCTTGCAACTTACTCATTACCCAACACCATGGAAGGCAGCCGTTGTAATAGTTCTCAAAAGCCCGGTAAAAGGATTATTCCCACCCCAAGGCCTATAGACCTATTGGATTACTTTCAATATTAGGTAAAATATTAGAAAATTGATAGTAAAGAGAATACGATGGCACATCATGTTGAAAAGTAATCCAAGACAATATGGTTTGTACCCCAGCGAAGTACGGAAGACTCCTGTATGATCTGCTACAGCACATAAGAGTAAATCTAAAAGACAAAAAGATAAACGTAATCATATCTCTAGACATACAGGAGCTTGACAACGCTTGGTGGCCTGCCATAAAATGCCAGCTATTAGAGAAAAGTGTCCCCAAACCTGGAAACCGTTAATAGTTATTTTGAAAACCGTAAAATAAAGTTACGATACGCAGACAAAGAAATAAATAAATCTACATCAAAGGATGCGTAGGATCAATAGCGGGGCCTACGTTTTGGAACCTGCTACTGGACCCTTGTTGGACTTGATGGACAGTGAAGAAGTTTACTGTCAAGCCTTGCGGATGATGTCGTCCTGGTGTTCTCCGGACGAAGAATCCCTGAAATTGAAGAAAAGCAAATAGAACACTCCTTCTGTGCATGATTGGGGTGTGCATAAACTCGGTTTTGCTGCACACAAAACCAATGCAATAATTATCACCAAAAACTTAAATACGACACACCACAACTCCACATGGGCGGAACAAACAAAAATAGTAGATGAAATTAAATTATTAGGCCTTATAATAGATAAAAATTAACCTTCCATAGTCATGTTATACATATGTCGAAAGGTTACAAATATATATAAACAGCTAGTAAAGACAGCGAAAATTTCTGGGGATTAAATTCCGAGATCATCAGGACGATATGTGTCAGTTGTCGAGCCGATCGTGCTCTATGCAGCCAGTGTATGGGCAAGTGCATCACACAAAACAACTGTGTAAAAACATCTCAACACCCTGCAGAGGGGTTTCGCAGAAAAATTTGTAAAGCTTACAGGACCGTATCGCAATTCGGCACTCATATTAACGGAACTGTTACCTCTGATATCCGCTTGCGGGAAGCCGCAAGGCTGTATGAAGCTGTTATGGAAAACCGCAGGAGGATATCCTGGGGACAGAAAAGTTGAAGAAAAGAACTGTTTATTGAATCCGACCATCCAGCTAAAGAAGAGGAAATAACTTTAACACAATAGAAGACAAAAAACGGAAAAGATGGAAGCAACAAAAGAACAGCCAGAGGCGGTACAGATTTACACTGATGGGAGTAAAATTGATGGAAGGTAGGGCAGGTATCTGTGTGGATGGATAACACTGAAATTTTAAGTAAAAATTTAAGCTGAATCCTTCTGCACAGCTCACTAAGCTGAACTTTACGCACTGTACCAAGCCACAGAACTTATGATGAAACATAAGGACAGTGTCTTTAACATCTACAGCGACCCCAATCAGGACTGAACTCACTGAAATCCCGGACAACTTCCATCCATTAGTCCGCGCCATAACGAAAAATTTAAAGACCTTAAAGTATAATAATAAAATAGTAAAGTTATTTTGGATAAAGGCTCATGCGGACATCATGGAAATGAAAGAGCAGATCACCTGGCAAAAGAAGCGGCACTATACAAAAACGGCATCCCAATATGACAGATGCCCCATATCGTTCATAAACGAACGATAAGGGTAAGATCAGTGCAGGAGTGGAACCAACGATACATAAACAGTGAAACAGCTACTACCACCAAAATGTTCTTCAAAATGCCGAAACAGCGTATAAATTAATAAGAAAATCAGACCATCACCTGAACTAGTGCAATACTTACTGGACACGGTGCCTTTACAGGGTACCAAATCGCTTCAAGTGTAGGAGCGCTGGATGTGCTTGTGACCCAGACGTTGAAGAAACTGTGATGCACTTGCTCGTAGACTGTCCGGTGTACAGCAGTAAAAGGATAGACCTAGAACAGAAAATTAATGTAAAAATTACAGAAGGAAATATTTTGGATATTCTAACAATGAAAACTGAAAGAAAGGATTTCATTAAATTCTGTGAATATATAGTAAGAAAAGTAAAAATTAAGAATAAAACCTAGAAAAAAAAAAAGAGATATAGAATTAAGTATTAAAAAAAAATGTAAAGAAAGAAAAATGGATAGAATATATTACTACGTAATATATGATTTATGCATACAAAATGCTGTATAAGAAAAGATGAAAAGTAAGAGATGGGATAAAATAGTTTAGAGTGTAAGAACCCATTAACCAGAAAATAATTAAATAATGCAGTAAAGAATAACAATATATATTGACATGAAAAAAAAAAAAGACAGTAGCATAGATAACTATAACAGTACAGATATAAGAAATTGACCTACATCATGACCAAATGAACATGACAAAAAGTTATGGACAAAAGTCCAGACCAGAGACTAAAACAAGATATGCAAAGGCTCTGACCACCATATCAGAGGACAACGTTAAAAAAAAAAAAAAAACCTAACCTAACCTAACTCAAGCCCCTGGACCAGATGGGCTAACATCTGACATCTGCTCCGCCGCAATTCACTGCAACAGGAAGGTATTCCTAGCGATAGCCAACATGTGCTTGAAAATGGCATACTTTCCCAAGCAGTGGAAAACTGCACACGTGGTCATCATTCGTAAGCCAGGGAAGGATGACTACACTCATCCAAAGTCATACCGACCCATAGGTCTCCTGTCAGTACTCGGAAAAATAGTCGAGAAATTGATGGTGGGCCGAATCCAGTGGCACGTCCTCCCAACTCTCAACAAAAACCAGTATGGCTTCATGCCCCAACGTGGTACTGAGGACGCCTCTATGATCTATTGGAACATTAAAAACGAAGTGAGGAATAAAAGATCGTCCTCGTTATTTCACTAGATATAGAGGGAGCCTTCGACAACGCTTGGTGGCCAGCATTGAAACTGCAACTAGCCAAGAAGAAATGTCCCAAAAACCTCTACGATATGGTTAGCTCTTACCTTCAAGACCGAAAAATCACAGTCAACTACGCCAGAGCAACCAGTGAGAAGGGAACTACAAAGGCTGTGTTCAAGGATCTATTGTGGACCAAACTTTTGGAATGTTATCCTAGACTCACTGCTGCACAAACTTACGCACGAAGGGGTATACTGTCAGGCATTTGCGGATGACGTTGTCTTGGTTTGGCCACACCAACGAGTGCCCTGGAGCAACAAGCCAACGGCACTTTAAAGACGGTAGGTAACGAAATGGGAATCAAGAACAAGTTAAAGTTTGCAGCGCACAAAACAAATGCAATGCTCATAACGAAGAAACTTAAATTGACTTCTAACCTGCATATGTCTGGCAGCAGAGTGAAACTCGTAGAGGAAATTAGTACTGGTCTCATCATCGACCGTGGACTCACCTTTAAACAGCATGTAGCAGCCGCATGCAAAAAGCGGCTGACATATACAAGCAACTTGCATGCGCGGCCAAGGTGACCTGGGGTCTCAATGGTGAGATTGTAAGGACAATATATGCGTCAGTCGTCGAACCTATAGTGATGTACGCTTGAGCGCGTGGTCCTCAGCAACAGAACTACAGATGATTAAAGACCAACTTAACACGTTGCAAAGGGGCTTCGCGCAGAAGATCTGTAAAGCGTACCGCACGGTATCGCTCACTCCGCACTAGCCATCTCGGGTCTGCCTGCTAGACCTGAGAATACAAGAAGCGTCTAGCCTGTACAAGACCAAGAAACAAGGCTCGCTGGATTACTTACCACCAGGAAGAGAGCTTGAAAATCGTGTAAATCACTTGGACCAACCTCATCCCTCTAAACTCATCAAATTGGATTATGAGTTACTGGAAACAATGGAAAAAACAAACCTCCACCAACTAACCGGCCCTCACATATACACTGATGGAAGCAAGATAGAAGGGAGGGTCGGAGCAGCCTTAACATGGTGGGAAGATGGCAGGGAGACCAGTAGTTCCACCTTTAGACTGGATCCATCCTGCACAGTTTTCCAGTCCGAGCTCTACGCCTTGCTTAGGGCAAGCAAGCTAGCAGAATCAAGGACAGAATCTGTTATTAACATAATGAGCGACTCAAGATCTTCGCTCGAACTGCTAGCGAACCCTAAAGCAAGCCATCCCCTATCGAAAGCCATACAAGAAAGCATAGGGAAGATGAGAAAAGAGGGAAGAAAAATAAGACTTTTCTGGTTGAGGGCCCATGTAGACACGTCCGAAATGAGAGAGCCGACGAGCTTGCCAAGGAGGCGGCACCGGGAAACAGCCACTCTAGACTATGACAAAATCCCCATGTCCTATGTTAAAAGAAAATCAGAGAGGAAACCGGATCTGGCAGGACAGATACGAGACTCCAACACTGGGCATGTCACCAAATATTCCTTCCGGATATTGCAAAAGCATACCGGATAGTGAGAAAGACCAAGTTGACACCCACGCAGGTACAAGTGTTAACAGGACATGGTGGAATTGTGAGTACTTGCACCGCTTTAAGTTAAAGACACCCAGGGTGCGAGTGCGACCCGAATGTTAGTGAGTCAGTGTGGCATGTGATTCTTGAGTGTCCCTGATATCAAGCGGCACGTCTGGACCTCGAGTTCCGGATAAACGCCAATCTTAATAAATCTGACTACATAAAATCATCGAAGACGATGACAAAAGGCATAAATTCCTGACATTCGTTGAGTCCATCTTCCGCGCAGCTGCGAAGCAACGCCACAAACAATCCATCCGTCAAACAGCAGCAAACTGTAGAATCTGCAGAAGTTTGCATAAAAGAGAAGAGCATCCCAGCCAATAAAGCAGTACATCAGCTAATTGCATGCGCTGAAAGAGGCAATCCAGGCCTGAGAATTTGAGGAGTAGCTCTTCATGGATAACAACACAGAGCGTTTCGGGTTGCTTTTGCTCAACAGTGGCCGAAACTATGTCAAAATCTCTCCTGGTCTCGCAAGCTTACTAAACGGCAGTACCTTCAAACGAGCATGAAGCGCAAAACATACGATGCGCTAATTGAGATAGAAGTCGCCAAGCAACGATGTCGAATAGTAAAGTCGAAAACAAACGATCTTGCTGTTCACATGGAGCGAAGAGAAACCCATTCGCCCAGGCATGCTCACTGCTGACAAGACTCGGCGAGGTAGAAACAGTGGACATACCCTGCATCAAGTGTGGATGCCATGGTGGTCCTATATGAGAAAGGTGAAGTCGTAGACCACATTGGTTGCATACAAGCCTCAAATAAACATGAGATAGTCGTATGAGGACAGGTGAAAACCTGAGCTTCCTCAAACATCGCGACTCGACTATGGCAACTCAACACCCAACAGCAAATCCAGAAACACTTAGTGGCTCAGAACGCCTGGCAACTGAAAACGGCCAAAGAAAAGGCCGCAGCCAGGAAAAATTACCAAAAGTTCTGAGTCTCAAAGGGGTTAGTGCATTAATTAATACCATCAGTGCAGCGGCCCAGAGCATTCCAAGAAAAGCAATGCGAAAGTTGAAAAGATAAGGCAAGCTGAAAACCTAATAAGAGAGCCTCTGAGAGTTCTCAAGAAATCCCAACCCACCCACACTAGACCTTATTCAGGACGAGCCAGCCCACAAAACTTCTACCGGCGACTGGGCCTAAGGACCACATAATCAACGCGTTCCTAGAGTTCAAAGCCCTCACAAAAGCAACTCTTGAGGTGAACCAAATTACCTGTAGGAACATCTTACAAAGTTTCCAACTCGAAGTCATGAGTTTTGGGTGCAGCTCGAGGAGGCAGAAGCCGCAATTTATGACAACAAAACATCTACAGTCATAAGAGGTAAAATGGGTCATCACATGGCGGCTTATAGCGGGTCAGCGGGCTTCGTATCCTTGGATGAGGAGGAGACAGAACGAAAGGGAGAGTAGTATTCAAACCCCCAACGACCCTATCGTTGTCACCGCCCGTTGCACCAGGGTGATAAAGAAGACAGGATCCTGAAAATGGCGGAAGCCATCTCGGGAACCTGTGAAATGGGAGATCCTTGGAGCTGGACGGTGCCGACAATAAATTGGGTCAATGGAGTCCCGATGGGAAAACAACTTGGGTTATAAACCAATTCGATGTGAGAATGATTTGATTGTCACTACAACAGAAGCATCTAAAGACCTCAGGGGAAATTAACCAACCGCATAGGCAATGACGCAAAAACAAAAGTGCGCACTATGGCCTCAATTTTAGTAAATGGTATGAGAAGCCAAACCAGAAGATGCACTCGACTTTAGTCGACGAAGCTCTCATGAACCATTTCAGGGGCCATAGTAATGGCAATGCGACTGAGGAGCGGAAAAATACTGCTCATCGGTGACATCAATCAACTTCCATATATCGACAGGGAAAACCTCTTCGCGATGCAATATACTCGCCCAAGCCTCGTAACCACAATCAGCCAAGAACTCCTGTGTACGCACTGAAACCTATGGATGTGGCATATGCCCTCAATGAAATCTACAATGGCATATATTCATCCAGATCTCAGGTGCACTCACTGGAAAGGAAAAGGTACACGGAGTCGTTATACCAGGTACCCTACCCAACACTTTATATCTTGTATATACACAAGCAGAAAAGGAGTCCCTTACCAGCCAGGGATATGGTTCGGGTCCTGTCGTGACTTAATGTACATGAGGCCCAAGGCTCACATACGGGACAGTGGTCAATGAGGACAACAACAGAGAAGCACAAATTTATGACAGCGTCCAACACGCAGTAGTGGCAGTGTCCAGGCACACAGTCTCCTGTGTATATTACACGGACGATTGCGACGATGCGACTGGAAGGCTGATTAAGAGCGCAATGGCTGCGACAACAAACGGATTAGAGAATATAACTTAAAATGGCATTACGAAGCAGAGACGCAGCTGTTGGAGGCCCTGACAACGGCGAATCAACACAGCTGAAGACGGAGCGGCCTCCACGATAACCAAAAAAAAAATAAATGTAGACTAGAAACACTAGAAATAATAGAAATAATGGCGTATCTGTAATAATAATTATAACAAATAAAAATGTAAATAATAATAAAAAAAAATTAAAAAAAAAACAGTAACAAAAATATATATATATATATATATATATAAAAATGTAAAATATAATTAAAAAAAAAGATTAAAAAAAAATATACAAAAAAAAATATAAAACAAAAAAAATGTATGATAAGGTAATACAGAGAAAAAAAAAAACGAAACAAGAGAAAAAAAAAAAAAAAAAAAAATACATAATAATAATAATAAATACATAAAAAAAAAATGTGAACTCACTGCTTAGGCTTAAGTAAATTTACTAATACTAGTAGTTTAAGGAGTACAATGTAAAATGCAAAAGTTAATAAAGAAAATAAAGGAAAAAGGTATGGACCTCGAGTCTGTAGAAAGATTGATTTAAAAAAAAAACCCAACCTAACCTAACCTAACTTTTTTTTTTTTTTGCGGGGAAATCCTCATGGACTACCACCGCCTGGGGAAAGGCGGAGGGCGTGCCGGACCTTACCGGCTAAAACCACCCCGGTGTCTCTCTCGACGTGCGCGCGCGGGGCCGCGGGAATCCAAATTCATCCGCAGCCCCACACCAGTGCGTTGGTCGTCTGTCCGGGTCGTCTCCTGCACGGGGTAGTGAGGTTCAACAACCCCCGTGCATCGCCTCAGAGGCGCGCGCCGACACCCGCACGCGCTCCACCTGGGGCCATCGAAGAGGGGCGGGATTTCCAGGTCCCCGCCCTGGACCCATTCATGGGGCCGGAAAGGGCGTTGTCCGCCCTTCTCCTGCGCTCGTGCGCCTTAGGCGGCCGGGGAAGGGAGTCGAGATCTCCTTTCCTGTTCCGCAGTTTCTTCTGCGACATCACGTCCTCGCAGAAGGACACCACCGCGTCCCACGACTCTGCGCGCTACCGACCATCTTCCGCACTAAGGCCGGCAGCGACAGATCGCTTCCTACTCATTTGTGAGGACACGGCGCTGCCCCTGCTGCACACTCGGCGAGCGTGTGTTGCGCCGTGTCCTCCCGCAATGGACGCAGTGGTGGCATTGAGCGTCCGGCCTCGTCTATGCGGCACAGGTACTTGCCGAAGCAGCCGTGCCCTGACAGCACCTGCGTCACCCTAAACGACAGGGAGCCGTGCCTTCTCCCGAGCCAGTCGTCGAGTACTGGCCGGATCGCCCGACGGTAGCGAGGCCGGCGGTAGGCGCAGAAGCCTTTGCCATTCCGCCACCAAGACCTGACGGAGCTCTCGGCGCAGCGCGATCTGTCGCTGCACCGGCCTCGAGCCCCGTGCCCGCTCTTCCTCGCGCCATCGATATAATGACGCGAGTACTTTCGCCCAGGTCCCAGGGCGGGATCCGCCAGGACGCAAGCCGCCTCAGGAAATCGTGCGATACCCGCGGACGACTCTGACGGCCATCGCCTTTGCGGTTTACGCAGAATGGCGAGAGTGCTGGCCGTCGCGTCCATCGCCCACACAGGCCCATACAGGCCATGGACCGCACGATTCCCACGTACAACCGCCTACAGGCGGCGCCTTCCCCAAGTTGGGAAGCAACGTTGAAAGCGCGCCTGCTGCACCCATCAGCTTGGGCGCCAGCCGGAAGTGGGTCCGATTCCATCGGCTGTCGAGCACCAATCCCAGATACTTCATGGTGGACTCGACAGCTATCCGGGCCCCGCTGACCACGATGTGTGATCCCGGAGGCGGCGCGCGTCGAGGCCAGGAAACACGATGGCCTCCGACTTGTAGGGGGCCACCCAGGCCCAGGCGCCGGACGGTTCACCACTAGTGACACCGCAGCCGTGGCAACCAACGCTGCCTCCTGTGCGAGCCCCGGCAGTGACAAGCGTGTCGTCTGCATAACACGTCAAGTCGGCGCCCGACGGGAGTTCGCCTCTCAGCACCCAGTCGTAGCCGATGTTCACAGGAGCGGTCCCAAGATCGATCCTGCGGAACACCGCACGACATGACGCGCCGACCAGCGCCGTCACGTCCCCGATACGTAACGCATCTCCTCAAGGTAAGCCCCTATTGTGAGCGGAGGTAGGGAGGCACGCGATGGTAATTCAGCGCCTCCCGAATACAACTCCAGGGTAGGGTGTTGAAGGCGTTGGAGATGTCTAAAGACAACGCCAGCACTACCCCACCCCGGGATACTGTCCTCCGCTAGGCCTCACGCGCGTAATCGCATCTATGGTGGAGCGCCCGCGACGAAAACCAAATTGGTTCTCGTCCAGGTCCGCCTCTCTGCACAAGTGGCTGACGAGGCGATCTGCGATGATACGCTCAAAAGTTTGCCCGCCTCGTCGAGCAGCACTATGGGCCGGTACGCGGACGGTGAGTCTGCGGGGCGCCCTCCTTCCTGAGCAGGACCAGCCTCCTCCCACACACTGAAGCTGACCCTGCTCGAGACATGCCGTGAAGAGCCCCTCAGCTGGGGCTCTAGCTCCTTCAGAGCAGGACGAGAGCTCGACCAGGAACCCGTCGGGTCGCGCTGTCTTAGCCCGGAGTCGCGACACGGCCGCCTCGTCTCTGCTTGCGTCACCTGGGACATCGGTGCTCTCCTCTTCTGGAGAGTCTGTGGCTGAGGGCGAAGCCATCGCCGGGGAACGTGTCCCACTCGTTCAGGGAAGAGAGCCGATACCACCGCCTCAGCAACTGGGGTTGCATGCTTTGTGTTAGTGGAGGCGCCCAGGACGCAACCGCCTGTACCAACGGTAGGGGCGCCCCACGGATCCCGATCTAGGGACCCCAGCAGCTCCTCCTGGCACGCGACTTTGAGTCGCCGATGGCCAGCCACAGAGTCTCCTTAGACGCGCGGTACACCTCATATAGCGCGTCCTCGGCGGAATCCGTCGACGCCGCCTCCGGTATCGGTGTACCGGCGACGAGCCGCAACGCACGCGCAATTGCGCGATCTCGGCGGTCCACCAGTACACCTGGTGCTTTGCGGACCGTTGGCGGACACGGGGCATGGACGCGTCGCAGATCTGCGTCATCGCCCCGCGAAACCATAGCGCCACCGCTTCGACGTCGACGGGTCGTCCGTCGTCGACCCAGATCCAGGACTGACCAGGCAGCCTCGAGTAGTTCGTCGATGCGCTTTAGCGCCCAACGCGGGCCGTCGTTAATCGGGGTTGTGGATGGCGGCCGTTCGCCGACTGCAGAGACGTCGAACCGGATATACCGATGGTCCGACAGCGTCTCCACCTCTATGGCGACACGCCAGTCGCGGACTCGGCTGGCGACAGAGGGGCTAGCGAGCGAGACGTCCACTATCGACCCGCCCCGCGCCGCACGCACGTGTATTCCGAACCCCGATTCAGGACGACCAGACCAGTCGTCACCGTCCACTTCAGCACCTCGCCCCGAGGGTCAGTGACTGGAGATCACGCCGATGACTTGGCGTTGAGATCTCCGAGCACCAGAACGGGACGAGGGTGATAGCGGCCTACGACGGCGCCCAACTCGACAAGGAAACCGTCGTCGGCGAGACTTGTTGGGGAGAAATACGCCCTCAATAACGATGCCGCCGAGACCGCAGCAACCCAGCCGCGGCCCTGAGACGGGTCGATCAGAGTCTCGCCAAAATGGCCACCAAACCGTCAGCGCATCCCAACCAGTTGTCACGGGCGGGAATGAAGTACGGTCGGCGACCACAGCCACGTGAATCGACCACTCTGCCATGCTCTGGAGTAGGAGATCCTGAGCTCTGGCACAGTGGTTGATATTGCCCTGGAGAAAATGAAATTGTGCCGTTACGACATTCCATTCCTCTCGGCAACGGTCCCGAGTTGAGTCGGCCGCGGAGCTGCCTGCAGCAAGGAGGTTAACCCGCTTAGTGCTCCTCTTTCCTTTTCTTTTTGCCCTGCTGGCAGGCGCCCCACAGGCCCTCTTTCATCTGTGCTCCGCTGGCCTTCCCGCAGCAGAACAAAGGCTGCAGTTGCCGCGGTGCACAGGGCCGCCCAGGTCAGGCTGGCCGCAGCGATAACAGAGGTCACTACGGTCAACCTCGGCGGTGCACTTCGCCCGGACGTGCCTTTTCCAGGCATCGGAAGCACCGCAAAGCCCGGGCCAGAAGCTTGGTCCTGCCACCCAGCCTACCAGCAATCTGCCGCTATCGGCGATCTTCGCCGACGCTACAGGGCACCGAACACAATTTTTTTCGGGGAAATCCTCATGGACCACCTCCGCCTGGGGAAAGGCGGAGGGCGCCGACTCTTACCGCCAAAACCACCCCGGTGTCTCCTCGCACGTCTGCGCGCCGCGGGAATCCCATTCTTCCGCAGCCCCACACCAGTGCTGGCCCGGTCTGTCCGGGCCCTCGTCTCCTGCACAGTGAGGTGTCTGACTACCCCGTGCATCGCCTCAGAGCGCGCGCGCGACACACCGCTCGCGCCTCCGCCTCGGGTCCATCGAAGGGGAGGGCGACTTCCCAAGTCCCTCGCCCTGACCCATCTCATGGGGCGGAAGAGCGTTGGTAGCGCCCGCTTTCGCGGCCCCAGCGGCGAATCTGGTCTTGGGTCCGCCGCCAACCAAGTTTGGCCGCGGAGGTAGGGAGAGCGGCGCCTCGCAATACCGACACTCCTCCCCCCGCGGCCCCACCACCACCGCCGCATCAACGGTGTGGTTCGTCTGAGTCGCGGAGGATAGGCGGTGGCGCACGCCGCCAACACCTCTTCCTCCGCGACTACCCTCGGCTGCAGCGGGTGAGCGGACCAACCCTCCTGCAGCAGCCCACCGACACATCCGAAGTGGCTCGCTGAGCCCACACGGAGTGGTTGCACCGGGCCGGCCTTACACCCGGGCCAGCTGGGGTTCCTTGTTCACCGCGGGTGACCAAGCCACGGCTACTGCCCCCGCCACGACAAGGCGGGAACCCGTCTGGGGAACCTAACCTAACCTAACCTAACTTTTTTTTTTTTTTGCGGGGAAACTCATGGACTACCTCCGCCTGGGAAAAGGCGGAGAGGCGCCGGACTCTTACCCTAAAACCACCCCGGTGTCTCCTCGCATGCGCGCGGGGGGTCATGGGAACCAAATTCTTCCGCAGCCCCACACTAGTGCTGGCCTGGTCTATCCGGGCCCTGTCTCCCATCGGTAGTGAGGTTCTGATCACTTAACACGCCTCAGGAGGCGCTTCGCCGACACCCGCACGCGCCTCCACCCAGGCCATCGAAGAGGGGCGATCACTTCCAGGTCCCTCGCCCTGACCCATTCATGGGGCCGGTGCGGTTGTCCGCCCTTCTCCCGCCGGTGCGCCTTCAGTGCCGGGAAGGAGTCGAGATCTCCCTTCCCCGTTCCGCAGTTTCCTCTGCGACATCACGTCCCTCGCACACCACTGGCGTCCCACGACTCTGCGCTACCGACCATCTTCCGCACTAAGGCCGGCAGCGACAGATCGCTTCCTACTTCATTTGTGAGGACACGGCGCTGCTCCTCCTGCCGCACACACCGGCGAGCGTGTGTTGCGCCGTGTCCCTGCAATGGACGCAGTGGTGGCACCGAGCGTCCGCCTCCTCGTCATGTGCACAGGTACTTGCCGAACAGCCGTGCCCTGACAGCACCTGCGTCACCCTAAACGACAGGGAGCCGCTTTCCCGAGCCAGTCGTCGAGTACTGGCGGATCGCCTGACGGTAGCGAGGCCGGCGAAGCGGAAGCCTTTGCCGCCATTCCGCCACCAAGACCTGACGGAGCTCCTCGGCGCAGCGCGATCTGTCGCCGCACCGGCCTCGAGCCCCGTGCCCGCTCTTCCTCGCGCCATCGATATAATGACGCGAGTACGCCCCAGGTCCCAGGGCGGGATCCGGCCAGACGAGTTGCTCGTAGGAAATCGTGCGATACCCGCGACGACTCTTCGGCCATCGCCCTGCGGTTTACGCAGAATGGCGAGAGTGCTACGTCATGTCCATCGCTCACACAGGGCCCCACAGGTGGGCCATGGACCGCACGATTCCTACGTACAACCGCCTACAGGCGCTCGGGCCTCCAAGAAGCAATTGAGGCGCGCCCGCTGCACCCATCAATTTGGCGCCAGCCGCCGGAAGTGGTCCGAAACCCCAGCGGCTGTCGAGTACCAATCCCAGATACTTCATGGTGGACCTGACAGCCATCCGGGCCCTGCTGACCACGATGTGTGATCCCGGAGGCGGCGCGTCGAGGGCCATGGAACCTCGATGGCCTCCGACTTGTTTAGGGCCACCTCCAGGCCCAGGCGCCGGATGCGGTTCACCACTTGTAACACCGCAGCCGTGGCAACCAACGCTGCCTCCTGTGCGAGCTCCCCGGGCAGTGACAAGCGTGTCGTCTGCATAACACGTCAAGTCGGCGCCCGACGGAGTTCACTCAGCACCCAGTCGTAGCCGATGTTCCACAGGAGCGGTCCCAAGACCGATCCCTGCGGAACACCGCACGACATGACGCGCCGACCAGCGCCGTCACGTCCCCTGATACGTAACGCATCTCTACAGGTAAGCCCCTATTGTGTGGCGGAGGTAGGAGGCGCGATGGTAATTCAGCGCCTCCCGAATACAACCCAGGGTGTTGAAGGCGCTGGAGATGTCTAAAGACACCGCAGCACCACCCCACCCCGGATACTGTCCTCCACCAGGGCCCTCACGCGCGTAATAGCGTCTATGGTGGAGCGCCCGCGACGAAAACCAAATTGGTTCTCGTCCAGTCCGGCCCCTCTGCACAAGTGGCTGACGAGGCGATCTGCGATGATACGCTCAAAAGTTTGCCCGCCTCGTCACAGCACTATGGGCCGGTACTCGGACGGTGAGTCCGTGGGGCGCCTCCATCCTGAGCAGGACCAGCCTCTCCTTCCACACACTGGGAAGCTGACCCAGCTGGAGACATGCCGTGAAGAGCCCTCAACTGGGGCTCTAGCTCCTTCAGAGCCAGGACGAGAGCTCGACCAGGAACTCCGTCGGTCCGCGCTGTGTTCTTAGCCCGGAGTCGCGACACGGCTTCCGTTCTGCTTGCGTCACCTGGGACATCGGTGCTCTCCTCTGGAGAGTCTGTGGCTGAGGGCGTTTATCGCTAAACGTGTCCCACTGGTTCAGGGAAGAGAGCCGATACCATCCGCCTCTAGCAACTGGGGCTGCATGTTTTGTGTTAGTGAGGCGCCCAGGACGCAACTTGCCCTGCACGCACGGTAGGGGCGCCCCACGATCCCGATCTAAGACCCCAGCAGCTCCTCCTGGCACGCGACTTTGAGTCGCCGATGGCCACAGAGTCTCCTTAGACGCGCGCGGTACACCCATATAGCGCGTCCTCCTCGGCGGAATCCGTCGACGTCGCCTCCGGTATCGGGTGTACCGGCGACGAGCAACGCACGCTATGCTGGCAATTGCGCGATCTCGGCGGTCCACCAGTACACCTGGTGCTTTGCGGACCGTTGGCGGACACGGGCATGACGCGTCGCAGATCTGCGTCATCGCCCCGCGAAACCATAGCGCCACCGCTTCGACGTCGACGGGCCGTCCGTCGTCGACCCGATCCAGGACTGACCAGGCAGCTTCCTCGAGTAGTTCCTCGTCGATGCGCTTTAGCGCCCAACGGCCGTCGTTAATCGGGGTTGTTGGATGGCGGCCGCTCGCGGACCGCAGAGACGTCGAACCGATATATCGATGGTCCGACAGCGTCTCCACCTCACGGCGACACGCCAGTCGCGGACTCGGCTGGCGACAGAGGCCAGCGAGCAGGACGTCCACTATCGACCCGCCCCGCTGCCGCACGCACGTGTATTCCAACCCTGATTCAGAACGACCAGACCAGTCGTCACCGTCCACTTTCCAGCACCTCGCCCCGAGGGAAACAGGACTGGAGATCCCACGCCGATGACTTGGCTGAGATCTCCGGAGCACCAGAACAGGACGAGGTGATAGCGGTTCACGACGGCGCCCAACTTGACAAGGAAACCCTCAAAGTCGGCGAGACTCTTGTTGGGGAGAATACGCCTTTAATAACGATGCTGCCCGAGACCGCAGCAACCCAGCCGCGGCCCCGAGACGGTCGATCAGAGTCCATTAATACGGCCACCAAACCGTCAGCGCATCCCAACCAGTTGTCGCGGCGGGAATGAAGTACGGTACGGCGACCACAGCCACGTGAATCGACCACCTGCCATGCTCTGGAGTAGGAGATCCTGAGCTCTGGCACAGTGGTTGATATTGCCCGAAGAAATGGAATTTTGCCGTTATGACATTCCATTTCCTGGCACCAACGGGCCGGAGTCGCAGGTCGCGGAGGTGCTAGAACGCGGGGCAGAAAGGTTAACCCAGCAGGCTTAGTGCTCTCTTTCTTTTTCTTTTGCCTTGCTGGCAGGCGCCCCACAGGCCCTCCGCCACTCCAGCTCCGCTGGCCTTCCCGCAGCAGAACAAAGGCTGCAGTTAAGCGCCGCGGTGCACAGGGCCGCCCTCAGGCCAGGCTGGCCGCAGCGATAACAGAGGTCACTACGTCAACATCGGCGGTGCACTTGCCCGACGTGCCCTTTTCCAGGCACCGAAGCACCGCAAAGGCCGGCGTAGTAGCTGGTCCCTGCCGCCACCCAGCCTACCAGCACTGCCGCCGCGATCTTCTTCGCCGACGCTACAGGGCACCGAACCCAGACCGCGCCGAGTCCGCTGGCGTCGGTGCGTATATCGCCAGCCCGCACCTGTCCGGCGGACACTCCGCTTCTGACAACGGCCGCCACCACCTCCTCAGAGGTCACCGAGTCGTCCAGGCCAGCAATCCGCACCTCTGCGGTTTTCATTGGTCTGGAGACCGGACGTCCTCAGGGTTGAGGACCTCTCATCTTGGCGGCCAGTGCATCCGCCTTCACCGCCGCTCACAGTACCAGCCACCTCGAACAGCCGCGCACCCGTGACAGCCTGCTTGAGGGTGATGACCAGCGCCAAGATCTGATAATTTGATCTTGGCCCTACCGGCGATGACCGACTGGTACGTCACGCCACGCTCCACAGCCCGCTGCAACGATAGCGTCACAGCATTGGACCGCGGAACATGCACAGCCGGTCTCTTGCGACCGCCTTGGCAGTCCGCCGCGCAGGTTTAGGAGCCGTCTTTGCGGTTCCACGAAGCGCATGCAGCTGCTGCGGCCTTCTTGGCGGCTTTGCGGGCTCTTTGCGGCCCACGACTTTCGCCCAGGTCTCCCAGACCTGGCAGTCGTGGGCTGGTCACCGGAGGGCCTCCGCGGGCTTTTTGTTACCCTCCGCGGTCTTCCCTTTGAGGCGCAGTCTCGGCGGCCTCAGTCCTCCGCGTCAGCCGCTAAAGGCGGACGGAGGATTTCCGCCGGGAGACGCCGAGAAATTGCCTCCAGTCGAGTTGCCAACCATGTTCCCGCACTGGAGCATGCAGAGCCGACAATGCGCTCGACCTCTTCGTCGGTACGAGGGCTTGCCGGTCGCGGTGCGGAGTCGGGCCACTACAGGTGCGGCATCGGTCGACGCAGAGTCCTGGTCCTGTCCACCGCAGTGGAAGTAGTTCGCCGTCGCTTCGCGTCTGATTCACACAGATAATCACCGAAGCACCCGTGCCCGGTAATTATCTGTAAGTCTGTAGGTGAGTCTTCTCGTCGCTGCATCCAGGCTTCGAAGACCGGCAGGATTGCGCCAATAACGCGTTTGCGGGCATAGCGCCTCGTTGAGTCGAGTGCGCCATATCCCGGCGTTTGGCGCTCCTGCCGTGTTTACAGACTCGAGCGCCTCATCTGGCTCACTGCCACCTCTCTGACGGAGGATGTGGATTCGGCTGTACACCTCGCATCCATATCCGCCAGTATATCTAGGGGTGGAAACGAGCCAGGACTGTTGCCGCCTCAAACGATATCGTACGGTATCCTCGCACGATCCGTATAGCCACCCTCCGCTGGACACTGTAGATTTTAGATCTACAGCGCCGGATGGCTAGCCTTTTCGCCCACACAGGTGCCCGTATAAGGCTACGGACCGTACTACCCCGCATAGAGGCGGCGTATCTCCTCGGTCCCCTAGATTGGGCAGCAGTCTGCATAGCACCCGCCACCCTCTCAATTCTGGGACCAGGCGCTCAAAGTGCTCTTCAGCCCCAGCGACCGTCCAGGTGGAGCCCAGGTACCTTCGTACCGCCCCACTCTGACTACAGACCCACCCACGTAGACGCATCGAGTCGGGTTCCCTGCTCCGAGGTAATTCAGAAACCATAAGGCCTCGCTCTATGAGGCGCTTCTCGACCCAACTCGTGGATTTTGGCGACGACGACTTCCGTCCCAAGCTCAGCGAGCCTTGGTCCTCGAAGGTGACCCCGCTGGCGACCACCAGTGTATCGTCGGCATAGCACACGATATTTACACCAGCAGGAAGGTCGACACGCAGAACCGCATCGTACGCGAGGTTCCACAGTAGCGGACCCAGCACTGAGCCCTGTGGAACCCCACGTTTGATCTCCCTCCGGATATTCCTACCATCTTGCCCCATGTACAGAATGTACCTGTCGCAAGTCCCCAATCACGCCCGAGAGGCAGGCACCTGGTATTAGTGCCTTATTGTATCCCAGGGTAGAGAAAGGCGTTGACAATATCAAGACTTATTGCCAACGCCACACCCCTCGGATACCGCTTGTTCCGACAGGAGCGGACGCGCATGGCATCTACAGTGGAACGCTCCCGTCGGAATCCAAATGGCTATCAGCCAGATCGGGACCGACGCGCGACAGATGTCCGTTGAGACGAGTGGCAACTATCCTTTCGAACACCCCAATCTCGTCCAACAGGCATATGGGACGGTACGCAGAGGGAGAATCGGCGGCCTCTTCCTTCTTCAAGAGGACCAACCTTCTTTCCATGCTGTGGGGAACTTGGACCTGCAGACAGCCGGTAAACAGCTGTCTAGCCTGTCCCCCGCAGGCAGCCAGAGCACAAGAGCCCGACCAGGAATTCCGTCAGGCCCCGGTGCGGTGTTTCGGGCTCTCAAGCGGCTAACGGCTCGGTCCAGCTCCTCCACGGTCACCTCCATCATAACCTAACCTAACCTAACCTAACCTAACCTAACCTAACCTAACCTAACCTAACCTGGGACAGAGAAGGCAGGACCTTCTCCAAAAAAAATCAGAGGACGCTGGCCTCTAGCGTGAGGAGAAGTATAGGAGAATGGGAGACAGGGAAAGTAGACACA
The DNA here is from genome assembly GCA_029286625.1 of Parnassius orleans. Lineage (NCBI taxonomy): Eukaryota > Metazoa > Arthropoda > Insecta > Lepidoptera > Papilionidae > Parnassius > Parnassius orleans. The sequence continues at coordinate 3,669 of JAGSMP010001737.1, read as the reverse complement.
GAAGCCGGAACACATAGCTCTCCAAAAAAGGTAGTTCCGGCTGCCCGACAAAAACAAAAAATCATGACGTTACATGAAACAAAAGGAACAACTCGCAAAACATTAGAGGAGGCAAAAGAGGGCTCGCCGAAGACTGAGACTGCAAAATACGCGGATCGCCTGACGGAGGCCCGTGCCTGCCTCCATAAAGCAAAACTGCACCTAAACAACTCACCAAAATCTGAGGACAGACATTAAAACTGAAGTAACACAGGCTATAGAAAGACTATACCAGCTAGTCAAAGAGGCAGAGATAGGAAAGAGCACAGAAAAGTGAAAGAGTTAAGGAGAAGGAGAAAAGAGGAACGTCATGAAGATGACTATGAAAGAAGGAAATCGGAAGAACATATCAAACTGATGAAGAAGCTAGAGGAACACGGAAAACTTCTGGAAGAAAATAACAGAGATTGAAAATTAAGAGTTGAAATGAAAACAAGAAAATAAGGAAGAAAGAGTAACGTACGCGAGTATACTAGCTGGTAAACCGAATAGATTATCCTCTGAAAATATGGCCATGCACTCAGTTGCTATTACCTCGACCAACGAAACGGAGACCGAGATCAGGTGATGGATAAAATAAGAAAGGTAATAAATGCAAAAGAAGAAGGACCAAAATAGATAAGATCAGGCAAGGGACAGAAAAGTAATTGTGGGATGTTGTACCCAGGAAGAGATAAACAGAGTTAAGTAAAGAATAAAGAATGCAAGTGAACACCTAAATGTAGACGATATAAAAATAAAGGCCCATTAGTAATTTGAAAGATGCTACAATATAATTCAGATGAGGAGATAGTGAAGGATAAGAGTCCAAAATACACAACTTTTCAAAGAATTACAAGACAAAGAGGACAGAATTGAGATAAAATATAAAAAGAAGACCAGAAACCCGCACACGTCCCACATTATTATGAAAGTCTCGCCTCAGTTATGGAATCGTCTCACAGAGGCTGGAGTGATCCATGTAGACCTCCAACGAGTGAGGGTAGCAGATCAATCCCCACTCGTTCAGTGCACACGGTGCCTAGGATACGGACACAGCAAGCGCCTGTGTAATGAAACGACAGAGGTCTGCAGCCACTGCGGAGGCCCACACCTTAGAACATGCCAATGTGCTGACTGGCTTTCCGGTGAATTACCATCATGTAGGAACTGCGTAAGGGCAAAAATGGACAGGAAAGACCATAATGCGTTCAGTTCAGATTGCCCAGTGAGAAGGAAATGGGAGACCTTAGCAAGATCCACCGTAGCATATTGCTAAGGTGGTCCCAAGGTCTAACAGAAACCAAAACACGGGCAACCACCGATATCACGCAATCCAGGCAAACCTCCAGAGAAGCGAATTAGCTACGGCCGAACTGATCACCGAGGCGACCTTGAAAAAGATATCCTTCGCTTTGGTCCAGGAACCCTACATTGGTCGTATTGGGGAGATGAAAAGCTACCCAGGGACACGAATAATACAATGTCACAGAGAACCCAACACCGAAAAGGTGATCAAAGCAGCCATTGTATTGTTCGATGACACCATTAACATAACCCAGTGTCCCGGGTTAACAACGGAAAACATTGCAGTCGCCAAGTTGAGGACGGGGACCTGGGAGATGGGAGTGGTGTCTGTCTATCTGAGTGATAAGCCAATCGACCCATACCTGGATAGATCGGAAAGGCCGTGGAAGCGTGATACTGGAAGAGATGTGAACGCATGGAACACCCTGGGGAAGCCGGGAGGCGGATGGCAGAGGAATAGACGTGGCTGCTAAACTCGACGAATTGGAGCTCCATATACAAATAGGGAACTGAACCCACTTTGACACCATCAGAGGTGGAGAAGGTTCTCTAGCCACGTAGACATAACAACCTGTTCGACGAGCCTACGGAAGGGTTGAAAACTGGAAGCTATCCGAAGAAATAACCAGCTCGGACCACAGGGCAATCTTATTCGATATAAACTTAGAAAAATCAGTTGGCATAGACATAGAAAGAAAAAGAAAATACAATAAAGGCAATCTGGATCGAGTTTCGTGAGAAACCTCCAGATTTGGAGCAATAAACAAATTAACAAAATAGAAATAGACAAAATAGAAACGAGAGAAGAATTAGAGATAAAAATAGCAGAAGTCACAAATACAATTACCGAATTTTGTGACAATATTTTACTCAAATTAAAAAACAAGAAGCGTATGGGATTGCCCTGGTGGACCGACGAGTTAACACAGCGCAAAAAGGAAGTCTCCAGATTGAAGCGTCGAATTTCATACGCAGCACCAATTCGTTGAGAGTGGGTCGTTGAACAATATCTCACCGCAAAAGAAGGGTACCAGCAGAAAGTCAAAAGAGCTCAAACTTCCAGCTGGAAGGACTTCTGTAGCAGACAAGAGTGAGAGTCAATGTGGGACGGGATCTATAGGGTGATAGGCCGCACAACACAGAGACAGGAGGATATTCCCCTTGTCCTGAACGGAAAAACTATGGGGAATGAAGAATCAGCCAGGACTCTGGCAGAAATATTTTATCCGGAAGACGACACCCAGGAGGATGACGCTGGACACAGTCTGATAAGAGAGGCAGCGAGAGTTGTAAATGAAGAGTCACATGATGACTCATGTGACCCACCTTTTACGATGGAGGAGCTGATGTGGTCTGTGTCTAGTTTCAACCCCAAAAAGGCACCAGGGAATGATGGCCTTACGGCCGACATTTGCGAAGCAGCTATAGCCTCGGACCCGGAAATGTTTTTGGCGATTGCCAATAAATGCTTGAGTTCGCGTGCTTTCCCAAAAGTGAAAGAGGCGGTAGTGCGAAAGCCTGAAAGAAAAAAAAACTACACACATCCCAAATCTTATAGACCCATTGGGCTGTACAGTACTAGGAAAAATCTATGAAAAGATGCTAATCCAAAGAATTAAATGGCATATTGTACCTAAAATTAGCCGGTCACAATATGGGTTTATGCAACATCGTAGCACCGAGGACTCCTCTATGACATGATGCAGCATATAAAAGCTAAGCTGAAGGACAAAAGCTAATTGTATTAATATCTTTGGACATAGAGGAGCCTTCGACAACGCATGGTGGCTGGCAATAAGATGTAGATTAGCAGAAACTGGGTGCCTGATAAATTTAAGGCGCCTCACAGACAATTATTTTGAGGACAGAACAGTCTGTGTTAGGTACGCAGGAGCAGAATGGATGAAAACGACAGCAAAGGGATGTGCAGGGCTCAATAGGGGTCCTATATTTTGGAATTTGTTGCTCGACCCACTATTGAAGGAGCGACAAAGGGAAAACTGCCAGGCGCAGACGATGTGGTCCTGATCTTCTCCGGGGATAGGGCATTGAAGTCAAGACTGGGCCAACGCGGCCTCGCATATGTTCAGAAGTGGGAGTCAGAAATAAGCTTAGATTCGCACCACATAAAACGAAAGCAATGGTGATTACAAACAAGATAAAGTATGACTCACCACTCTGAAAATGGGTGGGGAGAACATTGCGTTGTCCAGAGAAACAAAAATACTTGGACTCACGATAGATGACAGATTGACCTTCAACACACACGTAAAAAATGTATGGTAAGGTAAAGACTCTACTGTCAACTAACAAGAGCCGCAAAGATCAATTGGGCCTGAACCC
>JAGSMP010001736.1:0-100638 GCA_029286625.1 Parnassius orleans | reverse complement strand
GAGAAACAAAAATACTTGGACTCACGATAGATGACAGATTGACCTTCAACACACACGTAAAAAATGTATGGTAAGGTAAAGACTCTACTGTCAACTAACAAGAGCCGCAAAGATCAATTGGGCCTGAACCCGGAGATCATTAGGAGTTCATCTTGTAACGTTACCTAATTTGCACGTTGAATACGCTCACCATTTTTTTCGTCGTTATGCCTTCTACGATAGACTCATTGTCTGCTCGTGAAGTAGCTGACATTCATTACATTTACGGGTTTTGTGATTTCCCGACAAGACCTGCCGTTGACTACAGGGTTTTCTTAGCAGTACATCGAGAATTAAGTGAAAATTGACTGCATCGCCCACATCGTGAACGTGCTCCTTCTGTACCGGTGGATGTGGCTGAACAAGTGTTGCGTTTGGTGTACCAAGACCCCACAATTAGTACTCGACGAATAGCACTCCAATTGGGGATTAATCACGTCCAAGTGTGGAAAATTTTGAAAAAGGATTGTTTGTACCCCTTTCATTTTCGAAGAGTGCAGAATTTGCACGAGCCAGATTACGTCGGAAGTATTTTCTGTTCGTGGCTATTGCGGCAAAGACGATTAGTCCCGAACTTTTGTGACTGTATTTTGTGGACCGATGAGGCAAATTTTAACAGAACTGGAATCACAAATTTTCGAAATCTTCACTTGTGGATGCCGGAGGAAAAAAATCCCTCGAAAGTTCGGCCAGCGTCCTTTCAAATCGAATTTTCCGGCACGAAGCCCTGATATGACCCCCCTAGATTTTTTTTTGTGGAGCCACATGAAACAGATTGTGTACAGTACTCCAATTAGTACAAGAGAAGAATTGTTACAAAAAATAATGGCTGCGGCTAGTCAAATAAAAGAAAATCGTACTGTATTAAAAAAAAAAAACAGTACGTAGTGTGAAATTACGTGCAACTGTATGTATGGATGAAAATGGTGGTCATTTTGAAAATTTAATAAATTAAATCATTTTTCTACGGTTTTTTTTTTTTTTATTCCATAATTTTGTCAATTAAATCATTATTAAATCACTTTTGAATTTTGTGCTCAGATTACCTACCTTATTTTTAGTGATTATCTTAACAAAGAAAAGAGATAGAACGCATGTTATTTTCAGGAACTTGTACAGTAAGCTACGTAGTTTAATAAAACATGCTAAAAAGGTTATCTCAACGTACTAGTTTTGATGTTACAGACCAAAAATTAAAAAGAAAAGTATTTTTTTAACAAAAAAAATTATCTTATTATTTTTTTGACAAATTTCCTGCTTGATATCGTAGGTTTTTTTAATTTTTATTGGTAGTTAATCTTTCTAACTTTCAAATAAAACTACTTTGAAAAAAATACACCGTTTACTTAAAGAGAAAATAATTTAAAACCGAAGGATGGGAATTTAACCAAAAAAAAATTAAAATGCTTTTATTTTTTAAATAGTTTACATAAAAAAAATTTTTTCGATTTTTTACCGATTATTTTTATCTAGTATCCGCACATTTCGTTTGATCAAGTGTAAAATTAACACATTGTATAAATGGATTGATCGATGAGCTTAGCAGAACTGGCGTCGGATGCTCAATAGATGGTAACTTCGTAAACAGCATCAGTTAGGCGGACGACATGGTGCTGCTGAGCCCTTCGATCAGTGCACTCGAGATATTAATAAATTTATGTAAAAGGTATGCAGAAGCCCATGGCTTTAGGTATAACCCCAAAAAGAGTGAACTACTTGTTTTCAAGGCAGGGATCAAAGAACCCAAAGCTATCCCACTGGTCAGGCTTGGAGGAGTACCTTTAAGTAGAGTTACCAAATTTAAATACCTGGGGCACTGGGTTACAGAGGACCTCTCTGATGACTTGGATATTGAACGAGAACGTAGAGCGTTAGCAGTGAGGTGCAACATGCTGGCTCGCAGGTTTGCAAGGTGTACAAAAGCTGTCAAGATAACCCTTTTTAAGGCGTACTGCCAAACGTTTTACACCTGCAGCCTGTGGGTCAAGTATACTCGCAGATCTGTAAACGCTCTACGTGTTCAGTAACATAATGGCTTTAGGATGCTGATGGGACTGTCTCGATATTGCAGCGCATCAGGTATGTTTGTTGAGGCTAACACGGACAAGTTTGATTCAATAGTGCGGAAGAGAGTGGCCTCCCTGATGCGACGCGTGCGAGACGGTGCCAACGGACTCTTATGTACTGTATTAGGAAGGCTTGATTGTCCGGTTGTGCGGCACTGGAACACTGTGCATATGGGGTCCAGAGCTGTTATGTTTGATATAAAATAAGTATTGTTGTTTTTAGTTGTACATTTACTAAAATTAATTTTAAGTTTATTTTATTTATTACTAACAAAGTATTTTTTTTTTTATTTTATTTATTAATCACAAAAAATATACTAAGAATAGGCTTACATAGCTATTCTCGCCAAACTTTTACGTTTGATGGCGAGACACGCTCGATTTTCAACATAATATCTTCTAAGTATACTACTAATTTACTTATAATATTGATTATACACATTTATTAAGTATTTTTTACACTATAATTATACCCAATACAGGCACTAATTAAAACCATGATATACTTCTGTTATAAATAAACTGCTACTCCATTGATAATTCATCAAGAAACAACTGTTTAAGTTTTGATTTCAACACATTTTTACTGAGTTGCGGACTCCTCTCAAAGTTCAAATTTATTAAATATCTTAGGTATTAGAAATTTTGATAATCTTTCCCCATAATAATTATTCATTCTCGGTTTAACAAGCATTTTACATTTTACACTTCTTGTATCATATTTATTATTAACATATCTTTTATAATCGTTACTATAGTAGTAACGTATGCCTATAAGTATTCGATTTTTTGTCTACAGGCAGTATTTTACAAATTGGAAATAAGTTATTATAGTCCTGTCCACAATTATCTTTAACTTTTTGGTCACTAGGTACTTAATCAGCCTTATTTGTAAATTTTAATATTTTTAAATAGGTGCAAAACGTCCGCCCATATACAATAAGTCCATAGCTAATCAGTGAGTCAGCAAGCGCATAATACACAATGCGTAACGTGTGCTTCTACAACTGCATTTAAATGATAAAACTTATACCATGGATCTTAATTTATTACATATGTCATTAACGTGCGTTTTCCAGCTAAAACTTTGATCAATAGTTAAGCCTAAATATTTAAATGTATTGACATAATCTAATTTATCACACCTGCAGTCGATTTTATTAGCATGTAGGCATTCATATGAGTGGCCAATTATATGTATCTGTTCTTTACTAATGATTTTAACTTGTCGATTGTATGGTGAGTGTATATGCATGCACTTGGTTTTCGACATATTCAATATAATTCCATTATCGTGTATTATGTATCGTGTAGTATGGAGCTTGTATCTGAAATAAAATTATTATTATTATTATTAAGGTGCTTTGGGGTTATTACGAAAATGGGGGAATTCCGATATTTACAAATTATGACTAAACTAGGCAATATTTTTTGCTCTGGTAAATTTATTCTAAACGACATTTTATTTGTCTCCCTCACTTCAGTCGTTTCAGGCAGCTAGTCTCAATAGTGCGCGTGCAAATTTAACTTTTCGGTGGAAACAGCTTTTTTCAACTCTTTTCGGTTTTTCGGAATTACCCCACGTTCATTATCTTAGTAACTTGCTAAGTAATCTTAATGATTGTTTGATTATATGATAGATAATCGTTTTTAAAGCTTTATTTTATAGGTTAGGATTAGCCAGCTATTGTTTTTGTGTTTTTTTCGGAAATACCCCACAGGGTTAATTACGAATTAATAGACTATCGAACTACTTTTCTATTGTAGTTTCCAGTGGCTGTCAATCTTTCGTCAGCATAAATTGTTATTTTGGATAAGTTTAACACGTTCGTGAATTTAACCAACGGGAGTGGGCAAAGCGTACCTAGCGCTATGCCAAATATATAGACATAGTCCAGGAGGAATAGGCGCATAAGTACCGAAAACTATTCCACATCAATTTTTTTTATGCGATTCCCTTCAAATTGTCCTACTGATGATATAAATGCATGTTGCCATGGGGCAACTCGGTGCCATAGGTATTGTTTAAGCCGATTTATTTTCCAATTGCAAGGAATTGTTATTTTCAAACGAGACATTTTTTAAAAATATTTTTTGATAAAATACGAATAAAAAAAGTCCCGTGACTTTTTACGATAAAGTTAATATCTTCAGAGTTATGAATTGTTAAAGGCTTGAAAAATCCCAATTTCGAATACTTTTGACCCATTAAAAATGTATAAAGAAAAAGAATAAAGTATAAACAATATTTTTTTATATTTCTTGGCAAAATATAAATAAAAAAGGTCTTATAACGTTTTACGATAAAGTTAATATTTTCGGAGTTATGAGTTTTTAAAGGTTTGAAAAATCCCGAATTCGGATACTTTGACTCATTAAAAATATATAAAGAAATGTATAAAAAATTTGTTTATTTTTATTTTCGCTTACCTGTTATAAAAGTTTGAAGAAACATATTTAACTAGCCTAATAACTGTCCAACTACGGACAGGCAAGGTGCGCTGCCGTGGTGGTGCCTTAAATGTTCAGAACCACTGGACTTCATGTGGGGTAATTCCGAAAATTCAAGTGAGCAAAATATAGTTAAATTAGAAACATAAAGTATGTATCAATGCTTTTTGTAGAGGGGTATAGACGAACGAAAAGTAAATCCAAACCTTCTGTCGTAAGTCAAAAAGGACTACTTTACCGAATTTTCGGTTTTACCCCGCGTTATATCGGAATTATACCTTATCCAGAAGAAAAATATGTCAAAATTTAAATGGTCATATTTACGCAACGCAAAGACATTTTATTAAGATGAATAACAAAATAATTAGGATACGTATTTCAATAAATAAAAGTGACATGAGTTGGGTGTAAGCTTGGATAGCTTTTTTAAAAATAATTATTAAATATGCATCGTATCAACTAATCAGAAAATATGTCGGATTTACCCCAAAGCACTATATAGTAAATATCACCCTTATGAGTAAATTTATCGGCGTGGTTCATGTTCAACTGTGGACCTTGATGAATGAATGTAATCAATGATGACATTTGGAATGGCCCCATTAAAATTTTAAGCTTAAAAATTTTCTTTTTTTTTTAGGATCTCTGGAAGAAATCGCTGTATAGCAATAAGATGGCCTTTTGATTTTCTATCTGTGTGTTTTTTGTTATGTTATTTGTTTTCTTAGTGTACAATAAAGGGTATTGTATTGTATTGTATTAAATTATAAGAAAACAATCCTTTCCTACTGGTGGAAAAATTGGGGATGAAATAATTATATGACTTGCAATTAAATGTTTTGACTATTTAGAATACAATCTAGTCGTTACCTTGAGGCTGTGATATTATTTAGGCTACTCAAGTGTCCAAATAATTAAACTTTAAAAAATAAAAAAAGGATTTCAAAAAATTAAAAAGAATGAAGTTATTTCTACGTAATTACTTAATAGCTTTTGAATGCGTCAATATTTCAAATGATGCATGTCTAATAACAATTTTTTTAATATTTGACGAAAATTGGTCGACATTACAGCCTCCTTCAGGGTCGAGTGATTTGCTATAGGGACGGAATACTACGGCGCGACCTTGACACAATTTGTGTAAAAGTCGATACTAGCCTACCTAGATATTATGTACCTACTTTTTAATATAAAAATCATAAATACTTGTATTTAATTTCTTTATAAATTTAAATTACATTTATTTACATAAAATATACATTTATAATTACCATAATAAAAATTCTAAAACTAACAACTTAAATTATTATACAGTCCTCATATCTTCGCGGTATAGTGCCAAGAGAGTGAGAAATATGCATAACAATATTTTCGAGGATAGAAAAATATGATTTTTCGCCTAATTGTTTAACCTCTTTTTTTATTAGTCCCCATTAGATTGCATACCAATAAGTTGTGGTAAAATACTTAAACATCTCAGAAATCTGGCAACGTATCCCCGGTGAATGGTTAAACTTTACCTTTGAACGAGAAAAGAACGAAACGTCTTTTCGCTAACAGCGACGACAAGTCACGGATAGAGTTGCTTTGGGAACTTCATCGCTCGTGGACCCCACGGACTGACTGTTTCTACTGTAAATGACACGCATGTGTAGTCATCTCTCAGAGATTTATATTTGCGCCACTTACTGAGTTGAACCGCCTCTGATACCGCCCCGGCTCTCAACGAGGTACGCCTTTTTTTTTTTTTTTTTTGCGGATGGAAAATCATCTAATGACGCCTTTCGCTGTGGGTGGAGCGGAAGGGTGTCGAACTTTACTGACTAAAACCATCCGTGTTCCTTCAGTGCCTTACGTTCCGGAGCCGCGGTATCTCTTTCGAACAGCCCGCAGCCCCGGCAGTGTCGGCCCTTGCAGGCCCCTTCACGCTGCTGACAGCTCTTTGAGGCGCGTGGAACAAAACGCGCCGTCGACACGGCCTGTCGTCGTTAGACGGACGGACGGCGAGCTACCATTGCTCGCCGTCCACAGGTACGCGCCTACGGTGGTCAGGGCCACGACGTAGCCCCGACGCCCGGGCGTCTCCGCGGCGGCCGGGAAGGAAAGCTGTTGCTCTTTCCTTCTCCCGCTCCGCCACCTCCTTCGCTAGCATCACTGCTTCGCAAAGGTGGTGACGGCATCCCATTCCGTCTCGCTCCGGACCATGGCTGACCAGGGCCGGACGCGAGTCGCCGCCTATCGCCGCTACGAGTACACGGCGGTGCTCCGCCAAGCAGGGCACACCTCCACGGTGTGCTCCACCGTGTCCTCCGGTCGATCCTCGCAGTGGGAGCACCTGGCGTTTCCTCCCGCCCGATTCGGTGCAGGAACCTCCCGAACACACCGTGTCCGGTGAGGACCTGCGTCAGGCGGAAGGTGAGGACACCGTGGCGTCTCTCAAGCCACTCCTCAAGAGGTCTTATCGCCGCTATAGTGGCGTGCCCAGCACGGGGTTGCGACAGTCGCTCTCTCCATGTCGCCATGAGATCATGCCGGAAGTCTGTCCGCTGCGCGACGACTTGCCGCGGCAGCGGGTTTCCCCGGCATAGTGCCTCCGCGCGCCATTCGTGCAGGCGCGCGAGGACTATCGCCTCCAGATCCCATGGCGGCAATCCAGCAGGAGGCTCGCCGCCTCGCGGGAGATCGTGCGGTAGCCGCGAACCATCTTTACGGCAACCACCCTTTGGGGCGCGTTTAGGTGGTGGACGGCAAGCCGCGCCAAACCACGCGCCACACCGGGGCCCCGTAAAGGGCCATGGACCTCACGATCCCGCGTAGAGCCTCCGGCGAGGCGTTTAGCCCCAGGTTCGGCAGGAGCCGCCTGAAGGCAGCCCCGGTCCGTTCCAGTTTGGGAGCCAAACGTCGGAAGTGCTCAACGAAGTTCCATCGGCCGTCGAGGACGAGTCCTGGTGCTTCAACGTCGACTCGACGCCGACGGATACCCTCCTACCATCACTGAGGATCCCAGTGGTGGCCTGTTCCGAGGACCATGGAAGTGCATGGCCTCGGACTTCTGAAACCACCTCGAGACCCAGTTGCCGGATCCTCTCAACGACTATCGCAGCCCCGCGTGTCATAGTTTCCGCCGCCGCCTCGTACGACCCCCCCTGTGCCAGTACCAGCGTATCGTCAGCGTAGCAAACTACGCTGACGCCGGTAGGGAGGTCGGCGCGCCAGTCGTAACCGATGTTCCACAGGGGCGGCCCCAGAACCGAACCCTGTGGGACACCGCACGACATCTCTCGCCGGTTCCACTCACCGTTTCGACCGGGGTAGATGACGGCCCTGTCCGTCAGATAGTCCCCGACTATACGACGGAGATAGGTCGGCACGGTGATACCGGGTGCCTCCTAATGCAGCTCCAGGGCATGGAGTTGAAGGCGTTGGCGATGTCGAGACACCGCCAATACAACCCCTGGCCACTGCATCCCCGTCGTGAGGGCTCTCACGCGCATGATGGCGTCCACCGTAGAGGCGCCTCTTGCGGAAACCAAACTGGTGTTCCGCAAGATCCGGCTTCGTCCCGCAAGGTGCTCGGCGAGGCGGTTTGCAATTACTCTTTCAAAGAGCTTGCCCACCTCGTCGAGCAGCACCACGGGCCGGTATGCGGACGGAGAGTCCGCAGGGCGCCCCGGCTTCGAATGAGGACCAGCTTCCCGTCTTCCAACGAAGCGGGGTTGCCTCTCCAAGCATGCGCTTAGGAGCCCTCCAGTCGGGGCCCGAGCCTCCGAGGCCAGGACCCAGGCTTTGCCAGGCAAGCCATCGGGTCCTGGGGCGGTATTCTGGCCTTGAGCCTACGTACCGCCACTCTCAGGTCTACGGTCCCTTCCGGGATGTCGTCGTCGTCGTCCTGGTGGTCCGCTTCCGGCACCGCAGGTGGCGGAGCCATAAACGGGGCGGATGTTCCCGCGCGCAGGGAACAGAGCGCTCACCACATCCTCCACGAGCTGAGGCCGGAGACTCTGCGTCAGCGGGGCCCAGGTGCGGGTTTATCCCGCACCATCTTGTAAGGCGCCCCACGGATCTCTATCGAGTCTCCAGCATCTCCTCACGGGCCCGATCCCGGGCCCGCAGGACAACCTCCCGGAGGCGGTCTTCGCCGCTCTGTATCCCTCGTACAGCCCCGCCTCAATGGCTGCCGCATTCGGTGGACGAATGCGGAGCCTGCGATGCCTGGCGTACAGGTGCCGCGCGGCGACACGCCTCGCGCAGCAGACGTCAGCTCACGCGACCACCAATACACCTGACGCCGGGCACTTCCTGGCCGGACGCGGGGCATTGCCACGTCACATATCTCGGACATGGCCTCCTGGAACCACCCTGCCTCATCATTGACGTCGGCAGGCCTGTCCGGTGATGACACCAGGCCTGCACGATCGAGGCTTCCAGGAGGAGCTCCCGGTCCAGCTGCTTCAGCGCCCGCGGACCACTCAGGGCCTGTGGGACTGGCGCGCTCGAGGGCTGGGTGGAGACGTCAAACCGGATGTACCGGTGGTCGGGTAGGTCTCCACCCTCCATGACACGCCAGTCAATGGCACGCGGCGACAGAGCGGGGCTGAACGAAATGTGCGGGGCTAGCGGCGTGGCGCAGCAGGTCGCCGATATGTGTCCGGGCTGACAGCAGCGGAAGCAAAGGCCACTGCGGTCAACCTCCGGGCGCATTTCACCGATACGTGGTGCCCCACGAGACAGCGGTAGCACCTCAGAGTCTAGGCTCCAGCAGCTTAACCTGCGCTGAGACCCAGCCCACCAGAAGCCTTCGGCCCTCCACTATGGTTTTGGCCGCCGTAACAGGGCAGCACACCGTGGCGGCATGCATACCCTGTTGGACCGGGCGTATGGCGCCTGACCTGATCTGGTCAGTAGTGCACCCCGGACCTGGCGACGGCGGCCCAACTCCTCCTCCGATACCGAGTCGTCCAGACCCATGATGCGCAGGTCTGCGCATCTGACGGCCTGGACACTCGGGCCTCGTCCGCGTCCAGGGACGCTCTGAGCTCGCAGCCAGAGCGTCCGCGGTCGCTGCCACTGGATTCCCCGGGATCTCCAGCCACGGGCCCCGTCTGGGTGACTTTGAGCCGGAGGCCCCGGTGATCCTGAGCTCCCAGATCCACCGCCTCTTTCGCCTTTGCGAGCAGATCGCGGTAGGTAACGCCCTTCTTTTCCGCGTCCGGCTGTAGTGTAATCACTACAGCTGCGGTCTTCGGGCGCAGGCCTAGTCGCGATCTTGCGCGCCTGAACTGGCGCTGCCGCTCCTGCTCTTTGGCCTTTTGGCTGCCTTCTTCCCTTATTTTTTCCCCGACCACCTGCCAACCGGCTTCAGCCGCGGGAGGTGTAGGGAGCTGAGGGCGGTGGCGGCGGCGGCAGCTGGCTTGCCGCTGGCGCTGGCACATTCGCCGCAGGCACTGGGGCTGGCGCAGCCACCGCCTGTGCTGCCGCTTTGCCCTTTTGCCTTCGCCTTGCCTCTCCTTCCCGTTGCCGGCTTAGCCGGAGCCAGTTCAGCCGGTACCGGTTTTGCCGGAGCCGGCTTTCAGGGGAGGAGGCAACTGCAGCCCCGCCCGAAGGCTGGCTGGACGGCCCCGGCTTGATGCGGCAGCTGTGGCCGCCGCGTACGAGACCGTTGCCGGCCTCGCCGCCGTCTTGTTTGCCCCTAGGGGGGGCCGCAGGACGATGCCCTCCAGCACGGAGAACCGGTGCTGGAAGGCAGCCAGCTCCTGCCGGACCAGGTTCAGAACCTGGTTCTCCATCGGCACGAGCTGGCTTGGGCGCTGCGTCTGGGGCGCCGCGCGCGAGGCAGGCTCACGTAGACTGGCCAGGTCTGCGCGGAGCTTCTCGTTCTCCTTCTGGAGAGTCTCCATGGCGGACGTCAGGCGGGCCACATCCGCCCGCAGCTCCGCTACCAGTTGGCCTCCGCAGCCGCCATGATGGAGGCGGAGGCCGCGAATGGCCTTTAACTTTGAGGCCTTTTGCTTGTGGGCCACGACCTGGATCGCGGCCTCCACCTCCTTTGCGAATCTGGCCTACGCTCCACCTCGGAGCCGCCAGTCGCATCCGTCTCTTCGCCTGATACCCGGCCGTATCGCCCGGGTGGCGCCCTCCTCGGCATGCTTTGCCGCTTGTTCGGCCCTCTGATTGTCAGGGCCCCTCTGCCTCTCAGCCCGCCCCGCCTGTTGGTGGGGATTTTCCGGGCCAAGCCTCCTCTTCATCGGCTGACGACCCCTGGTCGCCATCCCGCCTGGACCGCTTGCGGAAGAACTTACTGGTCTCCGCGGTCCCAGGCTCCACGCGTCGGGGCTCTCTGGGCCTCACGCTGCTCGATGCGGCGTCGGACTCTGTCCCGCATCGTTCCTCCTCTCCTCTATGTTGCCGTTGTCGGCGGTTTTGGTTTTATTTCCATATTTGTACCCACGAGTATGGGAGTAATTAAGGTCCACCTTGGCAGTGACCCCTTACCAAGGTAAGCAGATTTAGAGGTTTATTACTCGCCAGGGTCTGCAGGTACCCTGGCGAGGAGCGCACTATCGACTGATTTGTTCGTAGAACCCGTCAGCCATCCATCCCTCGCGGTGCGTCGCCGCTTGAGATTCGGGGTAACTTTTATAGAGGTTTTCTCCTCGCGGTCCGGGCGGTTAAGCCAAGACCCTCGGTCCCAATCAAAGCCGCGAGACATGATCCACGACACTTCGATACTGGGATTACGAGACCGGCGGTGACAGCAAAGGATGAATCCTTCACTGTCTGCCCGGAGGCAGGTAAGTGCACACCGAGCCGCCCTCACTCCTCTGCTATGCCCTCTGCTGATCAGAGGGTCACGCAGTGGAACGCGCCGTTGGTCCGGACGGACCCCACCCATGTCAGAATAATTAGCCGCGGCGTAACCTTAAGGGTAAGAATTTCTTCTCATTTCTCGAGGAAGATTACTGCCGCCCAGGGTGCACTGGCCCAGTAGCTGCTCTTCCCCAGACTTATCGAGAGGGACCCGCAACTACCAGGCACACGTGGAGGACTTCTGACTTCGCACCCCAACGAGTACGCCTGAGATAATGATTCCTATGTATTTAGATGATGATTTTTTCTATTCCTAAACATGCATGGCCTAGATAATATTTTATTTAGTCGCATAATATTATTATAATGATTATATTGTAGGAAATAATTAAATTTATTATTAGTAATGAAGGAAATCAAACCAAATATTTTCTTATGATAGACTCTCCAATATTTTAAAAAATATGAAATTTCAGAAGGAAAATAGTAGTTTCTACTATACTACGTAATGTTATTGTTACAACGCACAGAGAGGGATGACATGTTTTAATTTGCAATTATTATGCATTTACCCAGCTAGGTATTTACATCTCACATTCAAATACCCCTTATTGCTTACGCCGCTATCTCAGCAGATGACGTGGCTCCACTTCGCCTGGGTATTTAACATCTGATTTATACTACAATGGTACTTCAAAGGAACCCGGCTTACCGTAGTAAGCCGGGTTCCTTTTTGTTTTCAAATTGAATTCAGTTTTCGATTCAAACGAACGAGTTTCGAATCAGATTTAAAGCTTACTATCGAAACTAATCGAATCGAGGAACACGATCGAGTAACGATCCAGCATTGCCACTGCCGTTAAACATTACTGGATATTTTTTTCCAGAGATCATTTTAATAAATTAAGGATTCACTTCTTAAATATTTTTATAACATAAATAGAATCAACTTATCAAGAAAAAACATTACACGGCGGACAGCTGAAGACTTCCGCTCTGATAATTCCAATTTAAGCCACCATTCAATTCTGTACTAGCTACAATTTTTTGAGAGTACCAAATTACTTTAAGTTCATAAAAAAGTTGATTGATTTAGAACTTGAGAGATATAGTCGTATATAGAGTAGATAGAGTCGAGAGAAGACTTACAAATTCCTTTATACTTATTAATAATCAGAGACAGACACAGAACACAATTACTCTTAAAAATTGGTTGTTTATGTCTTAAAAACACGTAAATAACCTCAATAGAAGCCATATATTTGTAGGCACGACTATAAAATACTGACCAGTTCAATAGTAAGGTTTTACTATAGCAAAGCGTCGTATCTGTGGTATCGTGGCCACCGTTGTTATTATATAGGATTTTTGAAATTAACGTCATCGGAAAAGCGTACCATATATTTGCGATGAATTACTAAAGATCTGTTTATTATAATTTCCTGTACTCTATGTTGTAACGCACGTATATTTGCGCCGTCCATCATGAGTGCATTTGGGATGATCCTCTTTCGCCTACATATTTTTTAATTTTCTTCCGAGAATTTTAAGCAAGCTTTTTGTAATGCGTACAGCAATGGAGTGGAATAATTTGCCGGCGTCTGTCTTTCCATCCGGATACCATTTACTATCTGGTGGCATTATGGTCACCACAGGCTAATAATAAGTTAAAGAAAAACTATTTAATTATATTTATAAAAATTATGATTAAATAGAAGATACACTTTAAAACCCTTAGTTCATTTTCTAAGGACCCTACAAACGTTGGCATGGATACTAAATTATTTATTGCGACCAAAATTCATAGGCCCTCGTAACTTAAGCGGCATCGGTGAATTATCTTATAAATAAACTATGAAAAATATTCCGCGTAATGGATTCTTATAATCTACTTTTGGTTTCTTAAACTTTTCCGTTATATTTAACACAATGCTTAATTATACCCCTACCCCGCCACGCGCTTTCTTTTGCTAATATTTATTTATTTAAGCTTTCATGCACACAGTTGTACATATGGCGGACTTAATGCCATAGGGCATTCTCTCCCAGTCAACCATTAGGCTAAACAGATATAGACAACAAGAGGCGGTGCAGCAATAATCAAAATAGAAAAAGAGCTAAAAAAAATTGTATATACATATACACACACATACATACACACATATACTTAAATACACACAATATATACATATATAAATATATGGATACACATATACATGCATACAGTACATTTTATATACACAATATATATAAATATTATCTATGTCAGAACAAATATCAAATATACATAATTAAATAAATAAAAATAAGAGTTGAGTTAGTTCAAACTTGCAACGATTTTTTCACATGCTTTCGGACTTGATTTTTAAAAACAAACTTATTGGGAACTTTTTTAATGTCAAGAGGTATGTCGTTCCAGAGTCTGATGGCCGTGATGGCGAAAGAGTGAGATAAATAACCAGTACGGTGTAAAGGAGTGAGCAACTTAAGATTAGCCGAAGAACGGAGAGAACGATTATGAGAATCTCCCAGGTATTGAAATTTGGATTTCAGATACTCGGGAGCACATGGATCGTACATAATTGTGAAAAGGGTGCAGAGTATTCTAACATATCTGCGCTGACGGATAGGCAGCCAATTTAGCTGGGCACGAAAAGAAGATACATGGTCGTATTTACGAAGACCATAAATGTATCTAATGCAGTTGTTAAGTAGACGATCCAATGTATTAATGTAATACTAGGACTATTACCATTTAGAAGGTCCAATTAAAATATTTTTATTTTTGTATGAAAATAAAAATTGAAGAAATACATTTTTTTTCTTTCAGATGTTGTTGTTATGATGTAAATAATATATTCCCAAAAGGTGTTCAGTAAGTTAAAAATAACCCTGTATAGCGCAGTACTTCGGAACTTTGATAGCGTGATTTTGGCTTCAATTTTTATGACGCAACGACAGCCCGCCTTACAGTGATTCTGATGGAAAGCGGATACTGTACCCTATACCAACCCAACCAACTATAGACACAAGATATAGAGAATGAAAATGCAGACGCGTCGTCACCCTTGAGGTCTAAGATCGGTCTCCGGCTCTCCACACTCATTACAATACATACACTAGAAGTATGCTTCTATTTCACGCTGGTGTTCTGTGTGGGGGTGTTCCTTTTTTGTTCGAGGCAACCTGCTCGTGCTGCAGCCTAGCTAGAGTATGTAACTAAATCTACCATATAATGTATGCTAGCTGGTGTTGGTTTTAGAGTCAAAAGACTGTTGACAAGTGAGATACCATTAATTTTCTAATTTATATTATATACTAGTAAATTTTTATCAACGGTTGTTAGCTTCTTTTTCTCCATAAATCCGTAAAAGTCCGTTGCTGGGAGTGGGCCTCTTCCGTTGTGAGTTTTGCCATCGCAGTACCAGACCTCTCGTACCTTTGATGCTGCTGCCTGTGCCGGTCTGGGTATTTTAAGCCTCTTGTAAGAAATTGTGGCAACATCACGACACTTACGACTTAATTGGGTGGCGGATTCTCTCACGCCACCACGACAACATCATAAAATCATAACCATTACCGTTCCAGCCACTGCTGAAAATTACATGCAGGCCTTATCTATCAAAAGGCTTAAAGTGTTTATTAAGCATAAATAGTAAAGTAAGAGTTATTATACTACTAAAGAGTAAATGATTGATAATAACACCTGGGAATGAGATGATCGCTACCATACTGTTTCTAAATGTTTTCATACTAATTGTATACAATATTATATTGAATTTTTTCTTTATAAAATCCGGCTGGGTTTCTAGCTGGTTTTTCTTAGAACAGAGGTTTTTTTCCGGATCAGTGCTAAAGCTTAAATGACTTTCAATAAGTATTGTTGTTATGTATATTGAATAAAAACTATTCTATTTTATTCTATGGGGATTATATGCCAAAGTTACCACGCTTAGCAGGCGAGTTGGCAACAGTAGCTTATTTTTTATTTTTTAGTTGCTATTAGGAAGGCGCTGCTGCCCACCTCCTGGTTTGTTTCCCTCTGTCGTCTCTTACGAGACGAGACGATATGGAGTAGTAGTAACTTTCTTTTGATTTTTTTATTTATTTCTTTTGAAATTTACTAAAATTAAACAATTATGATTTGATGTTTGACCTCGTAGTTGGTAATAGTTTGACATTGCAATTAATCGGACAATTTATTTCCATTTAAATATTTGTATGCCAATTAATGGTAGATCATACAGGACACAATAAGCAATTGTTAAAATCTTTTAATCTATTACTTGTGATCAATAAATAAACGTATTATTATTATTAGTCGAATGGGCTTCCTGAGAAATTGTGCAATTGGATCACCTGTTTCCTTGCTGATCGCAGCATCAAGATCGTAGTAGACGGTGCATGCTCTGATTACAAGACTACTAACGCTGGTGTTCCACAAGGCTGCGTGCTATCATCAACGCTTTCTGCGTGCTATCGCAACGTTTCTTTTGCATATCAATGATATGTTGCAAGCTGGTAACATTCATTGCTATGCAGACGACAGCACTGGTGATGCCTTATACACCGGCCGTGCCAATATTTCTCGAGAAAACGTCGCCGAGTACCGGAACAAACTTGTGTCTGAAGTCGAATCTTTGCTGAACAAAGTCTCGGATTAGGGGCGACTAAATATAGTCCAGTTCAATCCCCAGAAGACACAAGTTTGCGCGTTTACCGCTAAAAAGAACCCCTTTGTCGTATCTCCTCAGTTTCGAGGCACTCGCCTTGCTACTTCAGCTAGAATCGGAATCCTCGGCGTCGACATATCGAATAGTGTGCAGTTTCGTGGTCACTTGGAAGGGAAGGCCATATTGGCCTCTAAAAAGCTTGGCGTGCTCAGCAGAGCGAGACAGTATATCATGCCGGCACATCGCTTGCAACTTTACAAAGCGCAAGTTTGGCCTCACATGGAACACACCAGTGCCAGCTCCTTCCACTTGACCGCATCCAGCGCAGAGCGGTTCGAATCGTCGACGACCGAGTTCTTTCTGATCGCCTCGATACACTGGCGCTGTGTAGGGATGTTGCATCCCTTTGCATTTTCTATCGTATCTACCACGGGGAGTGTTCTGAGGAATTGTTCGGATTAATTTCAGCCGCCAAATTTCACGAACGCACATCGCGTCCAAATTCACGACCTGGATGCTTGGCGGTCCACGACTGTACGTTTTACTAGGAGTTTTCTTCCTCGTACAACTTCTCTGTGGAATTGTTTACCACCGGCGATTTTTCCGGACTGATACGACTTAGGGACCTTCAAGAAACGAGCTTACACCTTTCTAAAAGGCCGGCAACGCATCTTTAATTCCTCTGGTGTTGCGGTTGTTCATGGGCGGCGGTAGTCACTTACCATCAGGTGAGCCACATGCTCGTTTGCCCCCTCTTTTATAAAAAAAATGTCGACCAAAAATATACTTGACTGTGCCCGGTCCATCAGTACAATATCAGACTTATTCGCGAGAATAATCATGTCTGTGATGACGGCTCGATTCTAGTAGAGCGCGGTCATTTTCGAGTACGGCTTCTGGCAAGTACTTTTAATATGGCAGTTTCCGATCCACGAGAACGTATTTCAGAGCGAGTTATTATTATTATTTGGGTATATACGATATATAAACGAGTACATTAAATATAGTAAAAAATGTAAATAGAAAATACAAAAATAAATAAAAACCCAACCCGATGGAAGCCCTCGGCAGGGGAGACCAAACTGCCGAGGGTTAGGAAGAAAGGGAAAGAAACCGGCGGATGATGCGTGCGGTATCGAGGAGCACCGCCTTCTGTATTTGAGCCCGGAGCGGTCCGCCACGGAGTCCCAGTCACCTCAGATGACCCGAGAGGCTGACCGGGATTAGCCCGTTCGCAAAAACGACCACAGTAATAATTTCGGCCAGCAAACCACCCCACGTGTCGGTCACCTCGTGAGCCAGATCTATATATTTAGTTCGCTTACCTGTTTCAGTTTTCACGAGTTTCTCGTCATACGGAATGGTTTTGTAGACCAAAAATATCCTTGATTGTGCCCGGTTCATCAGCAAAATTTCATGGCTCATTCGCAAGAATAGTCCTATCTGTGATGATGGCCTGGTCCCAGTAGAGCCTGGCGTGGTCATTTTTAAACACGGCTTCCAGCTAGTAGTTATAATAAGGCAACTTCCGACCCACAAGACGGTATTTCATGGCGAGCTGCTGGTGTAGGATTCTAGCTACTAGGTTGTGTCTATGCAAGTAATCAGATTTGGAAAGCATCCAACAACCGAAAATGACATGACAATGATGATGGACTCCGCAATGTGATGCATCTATCAACATATTGTGAGGAAGCTATTAAACAAAATTATTATTAAAGATAAATTCCTATTATTTAACATTTATAATGTAATACTCGTAGTACGCCATCAAGACGAGCGATCCCCACTGACATCACTACGCGATTTTACGTCATACGGTTATTTGTAGATCCGAGTAATTCATAATATTTTATAAATACCTATTGGTAAGCGCCGCGGACTCTTGCCTGCTACATCACTTGAACGAATGTGTTCATTACAATCACCATTAATTACCAAGTACGACCGTACGAGTCCATTACGAAAGAAAGAATATATTTTAGTTCAACAACATTATGTATTGGATTTTTCCGTCGCGTGGTTGCAGTGTTAAATTGCTATATAACAGCAGTGCTAGGTTTGTTTGCGACCGTTTGAAAGATTTTATTGTTACTACGTGATATCACTGTTGTGCCTTTCATGCCTTTATTCACATACCAGCAATGCCCCGCGGTTTCATCTGCATATATCACGCGTCTGAGCTATACAGTAATCTATAGTCTGAGCTGCGAAATATGACTCCTCGCTTATTAGGCGTTCACTGCAGGTTTTTCTCGGTTCTCATTGGGCGGCTTGGGTTATGCATTGTTCGCGCGTCGAGCCGAGCATTGAATTATTTTAATTTATATAATATGCCATATTTCATAATAATACTCATACGCCACTTTCTAATTTTCAATAAATTTTTTTACAAAATTCCATTAACGGGGTAGAGCCACGCTGTAGCTATATTATGGTTGTAGCACGAATGGGTCGGCTAGATCGGGTAGGATCCACGCTCTCACAGAATACCAACGTAAAATAGCAGCTTAATGCTGCTGTGTTTCGTATGGTGAGTGTAGAGAACCGGGATTGATATGGTGGACTGTGCGCCCGTTTATCCTTATACTATAAAAAGACTACCTTTAAGAGAAACCTACATTGCTAATAGTACTAATTTTACATCATTTCTTATTTATCTACTCAATATTTATTTGCATTCCATAATGTACAAATTAAATATTTAATTATCACAATATGAACCCAGTCGGGTATAGCAAATTAAAACAGAGATACTTACATTAAAATATATTTAAATGTTTCGACAAATTTAGTATTCTTTGGTTTTAAATTTAAGTTTTGTGCTCCAATCGTTACATTGAACACACACGACTTACGGTACAGCGTAATGTTAATTCGACATATTATGATATAACACATGGTACACGCAAGGTGAAATTCCACACAATTCCGTCTGTAGGCGGATTCTCAAACGGCGTCTACTGATGTGACTTAATCATAAAGTGAAATTCTTAACACATTTTCGTAAATCAATAAGGTTTCACCCGAGGCATAAACAAAGCCGAAGTTTGTACCTGTATCGTATTTTCCCATATTGTGTGCCAAAGTTATTAAATGTTTGACGAAGCGCTGGCAGCAAACACGAGCGTATTTACAAAGTGAACGAGAGTGCGGAAGCTTCATACAAGCGCAATATTTTGTGATACAAGCGTATCGTAACAGCGCACGCACACAAACGCAAGATTCGCCTACAGTAGGAGAAATTACTCTGTATCAAGTACCATCAGGTGGACTGTGTGCTCGTTTGCCACCCTTATTCTATAAAAAACAATGAAACGGGTTGATGGATTCTCTTAACAAATGGGGCCCTCAGTCAAAACTATACACGAAAGAAATGCGTCGAATAATATTGCTAGATAATGGGAAAATTTTGTTTTACTTCTATACATATCCTAGGACCTAGGATCCATTTTTACGTGGTAGAGATACGCTGCAACTATACAACTCTGTGTAAAAAGTATCGGGAATATGTCAATAAAAAGACCCACGTAAAAGAGGTCGTTCTAATTTTTTTACTGCATGTTGGTAGCACTGTACTGATTTAGCGCGCAAAGTTTGAGCGGGATCTGTCATTTAATTTGTTTTAAACTACACTTTTTGTTGGTCATAGTTTTGAGTTATCGGCGATTTTTACAATGGAAAATATTGTTGAACAAAGAGTGTGCCTTAAATTTTGTGTTTCGAATGATATTTCATGTGGTGAATCACTAAAAATGTTGCGAAATACCTACGACGAATCGTGTATATCGAAAACAAGGGCTTATAGATGGTATAAGGCTTTTAAAGAAGGCCGAGAAGTAGTAGTAGACTTGCCTCGTTCTGGTAGACCTTCAACCGCTACGACCAAAGAAAACATCGACAAAATCAAAAGCTAGTGCTCGAAAATCGACGTATGAATCTGAGAGAGTTGGCTAGTGAGGTGAACATATCTTTAAGTCCGTCCACAACATTCTCATTGACATTTTAGGCATGAAACGCGTCGCCGCTCGACTAGTTCCAAAAGAGCTCAATTTTGTTCAAAGAGCGCAGCAGCATGTCGCTGAAGACATGGTTTCCGAGCTTCTGGATCCGACCTTTATGAAACGTATAATAACTGGCGACGAGACATGGGTTTATGAGTACGACATGCAAACAAGCCAACAGTCTTCAGAATGGCGTCTCGAAAACGAGCCGAAACCCAAAAAACCGCGGCAAAGTCGCTCCAAAATCAAGGTGATGCTGACAGTTTTTTGACTACCGTGGTGTGGTTCCTCCGAATTCCTTCCAAAGGGAGAAACAGTGAATAAAGAATATTATTTAGGCGTCATGAAGCGTTTGCGTGAGAGTATCCGCCGAAAACGTCCAGATTTGTGGCAACACAACTCATGGATGCTGCACCATGATAATGCACCATCACACACAGCCATTATAGTGAAAGAGTTTTTAGCGAAACATTCAACAAAAGTTCTCGACCAAGCACCGTATTCACCTGATATGGCTCCGTCTGACTTTTTTTTATTTCCCAAGTTAAAATTACCACTTCGAGGAAAACGTTTTGAGTCGATAGAAGCCATAACAAAAAATTCGCTGAATGAGCTAAAGGCCATACCGCAAATAGCCTATGAAAAATGTATGGAAGACTGGGTGAAGCGTTGGAGATGTTGTATTGCAAGCGATGGGGCCTACTTTGAAGGCGATAAAATAAATTTAGATGAATAATTTGTATTTTTTGTTTTATTGACAAATTCCCGATATTTAGTACACAGAATATATTACAGTTGTAGCACGAATGGGTCGGCTCGACCGGGGTAGGACCACGCTCTCACAGAATACCAGCGTAAAATAGCAGCTTAATGCTGCTGTGTTTCGTATGGTGAGTGTAGAGAACCGGAGACCCTTTTTACTGGAAACGAGGCATTCCATCTTAGTCCTCAGGGGTGACAACGCATCTGTATTTTGATTCTTAATTGAGGATAAATGTAGATGTCTATGGGCCACAGTACCCTCTTACCATCAGGTGGACTGTGTGCTCGTTTGTCACCCTATGCTATAAAAAAGGACATAATATGAACATTTACCACTCCTATATCTACATATATCCTAGGTCATATACGCAGATAGACAGATACAGGAGTATATACATTCACCTCACAGTGCA
This sequence comes from Parnassius orleans, assembly GCA_029286625.1. Taxonomy (NCBI): domain Eukaryota; kingdom Metazoa; phylum Arthropoda; class Insecta; order Lepidoptera; family Papilionidae; genus Parnassius; species Parnassius orleans. The sequence continues at coordinate 79,423 of JAGSMP010001736.1, read as the reverse complement.
GGCAGTTTGGTAAACGCAGAGAAGATACCCTCTTATTCTACCATCACTAAAAGTCTAAACATTTGTATTCAAGAGTTTACGTTTTTGAATACATTTTCCGGCATCATACAATAAGAATATCCACTGCCCAACATCGTCTCGTGGGTGTCGCAAGAGGCGACAGAGGGAAACAAATCAGGATATGGGCAGCAGCATCTTCCTAATTACAACTCAAAAATTAAAAACTACGGTTGCGAACCCGCCTGCCAAGCGTGACAACTATGGCAAATAACCCTATAAAGCAATATTTAGGGAGGCCTATGTTCAGCAGTGGACTTTTGATAGGCTGCAACGGTAATGGTATAAAAATGTCACGTGTCAACCCATTTCGTTCCGTGGGTGTAGTTAGTGGCTACTATCGGAAATTCCAGAAAAAAAATTATGGCTTTAGATGGTATACTCCCCTAATTTATAGCTAGACCGGGGTTGGAAAGCTGCGACAATGATTTTGCTGCGGCGACGATTAAGGCGAATATGAGAAACACAATTTGAGAGATTCATGTCCAACAGAAAGCTTTTATGGGCTGATGAAGAAGAAGGAGAAGATAAGTGGTAAAATTAAAAATTTTGTACAACCGACTTCATAATAAATTATTAAGGATAACTCAAAAACTATTGGCCAGACCTTAATCAAATTTACATGGAATCACATAAGAATCACCAGCTTTTGAATAAAATCATCGAAATCGGTTCACCTAGAAAAAAGTTATGAGGTAACACACAAAGAAAAACATACAGTTGAATTGAGTACCTCCTCCTTTTTGAAGTCGGTAGGAAATGTATGAATAATTTATTACTCCAATATAAATTTGTTTTTTTATGGAATAAGGGTGACAAACGAATACAGTCCACCTGATGTAAGTGGATACTATGACATAGACATCTATATCTGTCCTCAGCTGTTAAGAATCAAACTGCTGTTACAGTGTTGTTACCCCTGAGGACTAAGATGTAATGCTTCATTTACAGTAAAAAAAGTCTCCGGTTCTCTACACTCACCATACGAAATATAGCAGCATTAAGCTGCTATTTTACGCTGGAATTCTGTGAAAACGTGGTCCTTCCCTGGTCAAGCCAACCCATTCGTGCTACAAATATAATGGCTGTAGCATGGCTCTACCACGTATCAATGGTTTAAATACTAGAAGTTATGATACCGTACAGACAAACAGAACGATGTTATAATGGTTCCTCGTATTACAGCGGAACCTGAAAAACCTAGAAACAAATAAATGCACCGATATTTATGAAACTGTCTTGAGAGCTGGGCTCTGAGGTAAGTCGTCTCGAATGAAAATGTTGTGAAGGCCTTTCAGCAAACTTTATACCATATTATTCTGCCACCATCCACACTGCACTGACTGGAGCCATCCATTTCTTAAATTGCTTAAATTTTATACTACAAATATGGTATTAACTCGAAAATATTTTAGGGCATTTTTTTATGATTTTTAAATATCACTCTATCCACAAGATTGCACTGCCCGTTTTCAAAATGAATTTGTGATGGAAGCTCTTCATTTGAGCACCTTAAGGCCTCGGTACGCAGAATTTGATCGTGGCCGTGTTTTTTCTCTATGACGAAATCCGTAGGGGTCAAACCTAAACTGCGATCACCGAGAAATGTTATTTAAAACAAAATATTTTTTTCAAAACATATATTTTCTAAAATATGTTTTTTTATAGAATAAAGGTGACAAACGAGCATAAAGTCCACCTGATGGTAAGTAGATGATGTGGCCCATAGACATATTATACGTTTATCCTTGATTAAGAATCAAAACGCAGATATGCATTTTCACATAATGACTTCTTATATTTACGCGAACACTACACATTAAATGAAACTAATTTAAAAATTAAACGCGATAAAATCAGTAAAATTAGTTTCATTTTATATAAATTTTCACCCCTGAGGATTAAGTGGAATGCCTTTTTTCCAGTAAAAAGGGTCTCCGGTGCTACACACATCAAACGAAACACAGCGGAAGCTACTATTTTACGCGGATATTCTGTGAGAGCGTGGTTGTTCCCCAGTCTTGGATTGATCTGGCACTAATAATAATAACTATGAGGTCAAATGATCTTCACGTATGGCCAGTAATATAACATTCAAAAGTATTTTGTAACTTTGCTTTTCAACAAATCACTTGAACAAAAACTAATTACAACTTTGAAACTGACAGCTGGGAGTTCCATTGTTAGTTTGGAATACAATCGAAACTACTTATATTAAAGGAACTAAAAATAGGAAGCATTTTGTCGACTCTATTAAAGTTGAAAGGAATACAACTTTCTATTGTAAATACGCTTGATACGTATGAACCGTGATAGTTCAGGGGACCAAGCGCTCCATCATCCTTTTCACCACTCAGCGGTGAAAGGAATTATTGAGGTAATAGGTAATAGTAAGAATACTTGCAGGCCTGAAACATTAAACATCATCATTATCATTACAGCCCTTCACAAGTCCACTTCTGAACATAGGCCTCCCCCAAGGAACGCCACAAAGCAAGATCCTGAGCCACCTGCATCCATCGACTTCCTGCATGTCAAACATAAAACAATTCGAGAATAATTTTATTCGAAGTCCGCCAATACGCAATCTAGTGTTACAATCACTAATTAACAATTTGTGGCCTTCAAACATCTTTAATAACTTGATCTGACCATTTCTGGTATCCTTTTAAAGAAATATACAAAATATTACCAATACAAAATATTTGGAACAGATTAGATTTGAGATTGAAAGAGGATTTAAAAAAATATTATTGTCAGTGTTTCATAAAGTTTTTCTCTAGTGATATTTAAAGTTTTAAACTGGTAGTTTATATTTTTTGTAGAATTACGTTTATAAAACTTAAAAAAAAGTTTAGGGGTCTCTGAAAAATGGATTAGCGAACGCCTTGAGAGGTTATCTGGGATATCTAGTAAGACATTAGGTTTCTAGATCTATTGATATCGCGCTGTACCCGAACGACTGAGCTAGATATCCGAGAGAGAAAACTGCAGCTCGGACAGATTTAATAACTATGAAAAATCGACATACACCATCAACTCGTATTTTACTGTTTCCTCTTCGAAAATTGGTCAGAATATTTTTAGGAACAAGATTGTGATTATGTGTCTATGCTTATTTTTTATTTTCCACTTTTGTCTGATAACGGTAGAATTACTGAGCAATTTAATTTAGTAGTTTTTTTTTTATAGGATAGGGTGACAAACGAGCACACAGTCCACCTGATGGTAAGTGGTTGCTGTGACCCATAGAGATCTACATCTATCTTCAATAAAGAATCAAAATGCAGATGCGTTGTCACCCGTGAGGACTAAGATGGAATGCCTCTTTTCCAGTAAAAAGGGTCTCCGGTTCTCTACACTCACCATACGAAACACAGCAGTGTTAAGCTGCTACTTTACGCTGATATTCTGTGAGAGCGTGGTCCTTCCCCTGTCGAGCCGACTCATTCGTACTACAACTATACTACTAATATAGCTGCAGCATGGCTCTACCACGTATAAAAACGAAAAGTTTTAGAATGTTCCTAGTTTTAAAATAAAAAAATTATGTAAAAAAGGCAAGAAATGGGAACATAGCAGTGGTAGGTATAGATTGTATCGTTAATATTTGCTTTAGTGTTATTATTTAGGGAGGAAACAGAGGAATTCATTTGTATAGACCGAACTACGCCCGGTCAACCTCTTTAGGCTGCGTTTCCACCAGAGATGTGCGAGGATGCGTTGCGAGGGATGTGTTTGTTAAGAACCAATAGAATCACTTCATTTACCTTGCCTCGCTCAGCACAGCTCTAGTGGAAATGGCTCAGCGGAGCGTGGTTTCTGTACATACAAAACAAGGGAATGGGGATGTGTTGCCAGGGATATGTGCTACGGACGGACGAGAGCGAAAAAATAGCAGTCACTAGACGGTGTTTGTCAAAAGTAGCTGTATTGTGTACTGAAAACATGGACTTTGAAACTTTTTACTTTTTTTCACAACAGCCATAGATATAATTATATTTTTAGCCCACTATACATCTTCACACCGCTCATCTGCGTACCGTTTCACAGCGTCGCTACGCATCCTCGCACCGCTCAGCGGCCTAGCACATTTCTGATGGAAACGCTCACACCGTTCCACAGCCTTGCTACGCATCCTCGCACCGCCTAGCTACGTCGCACATCTCTGGTGGAAACGCAGTCTTAAGCTTGTTGTCAAAATAAAATTTAAGATCGCGAGCATTTAAATAGCAAATAATTACGAATATCATAATTTGAAATATTATCCCATTTTTGAAACGACATAATGCATTTCAATTACGTTCCACAAATAACATAGTATTCCTGGCAATCTGGAACAATTTTCCGCATTTCTCTATTAGGCGTTAAGAGCCCAATTTTCGTTTGATCCTCAATTTACACATAAATCGAGTTCGTAATGCCCGTAATATTCCGCTCCAATGTAATTTTTTTTAAATACTAGTACTGCTATTAAACATGACTAATATTCCCTTTAACCAATTCTGGTAAGCTTAAAATGCTTGTGCTGAAAGTGGTTCACGACAGTAGTCGAATGGCGGATTCGAACCCACGATCGTTCGAGTTCACGGTCCGCACCCTGCCATTAGGCTACTGACGCTTCAAATATGCAATAGGATAAACGATGTAATATTGCAATAACTAAATTATGTTATGAATCAGTTTCTACGAAATAAATTAGTGGGGAAACAGAATCAGGTTCTTAATTGGGCTTAAATTTAATATATTCAATCAAAAGTTAAAACTAACAAAAATGGTTTTAAATGTGCTAGAGCCATGCTGCTCCTATATTATGACTGCAGAATGAATGGGTCGGCTCGACCGAGGAAGGACCACGCTCTCACAGAATACCAGAAACAGAAACAGATTTTTTTTATCCAATATAGATTATAAATAATACTTATTGAAAGTCACTCTTTTGTTTAATTACCACTGGGTCGAAAAAAAACCTCTGACCTGGGAAGAACTAGCAAGAAACCCAGTGGGACTTTTTTTTTAAATAACAGCTTACAATCATGTATGTTACACAATTAAGGACGCGTTTGCAAAATTGATAGGTATAGAATCGAACTATTACATTGACACGGGTCACACACACAAGTGTACGCACGGTTAGCTGCGGGTGTGGGAATCGTAATCAAGTAAAAACATTTTGATAATTTGAAAGATTGATTTTTTCTCATTTCTTATACCTACAAAATATATTACATACGAAATACGAATAGCTGCTCCAGAGACTGCTAGGCACTAGAAGCCCACTACTAGCAGTGAGATGGTGGCTGTGGACTTTGGGCTGGTTTTGTTAGTTATGATAAGACTTTAGCTTCGGACTTGGTGAAGTGACTTGAAGGTATACTTCGGTGACAGCTACTGGAACTCCTCGACGAGTAGTACAAGGTGTGCCGAGTTTGGGCTCGTTTTGTTAGTCATGATGAGGCTTACCTCCGGACTTGATAGAGTGACCTGATGGTGTACTTCGGTGACAGCTACTGGAACTCCTCGACGAGTAGTACAAGGTGTGCCGAGTTTGGGCTCGTTTTGTTAGTCATGATGAGGCTTACCTCCGGACTTGATAGAGTGACCTGATGGTGTACTTCGGTGACTACTGCTGGAATTCCTGGACGAGTAGAACTAGGTGTGCCGAGTTTGGGCTCGTTTTGTTAGTCATGATGAGAGCTTACCTACGGACTTGATAGAGTGACCTGATGGTGTACTTCGGTGACTACTCCTGGAATTCCTGGACGAGTAGAACTAGGTGTGCCGAGTTTGGGCTCGTTTTGTTAGTTATTATGAGACCTAACGTCCAGGCTTGATGGAGACTTGATGGTGTACTTCGGTGACAGCTACTGGAACTCCTCGACGAGTAGTACAAGGTGTGCTGAGTTTGGGCTCGTTTTGTTAGTTATGATAAGAACTTACCCCGGACTGATGGATGACAGACACACCTAGTTCTACTCGTCCAGGAGTTCCAGTAATGGTCACCGAAGTACACCATCAGGTCTCTCCATCAAGTCCGGAGGTAAAGCCTCATCATAACTAACAAAACGAGCCCAAACTTGGCACAACTAGTTCTACTCGTCTAGGAGTTCCAGTAATGGTCACCGAAGTACACCATCAGGTCTCCATCGTCCGAGGTAAAGTCTCATCATAACTAACAAAACGAGCCCAAACTCGGCACATATAGTTCTACTCGACTAGGAGTTCCAGTAGCAGTCACCGATGAACACTTTCAGATCACTCCATAAAGTCCAAGACGAGTAGGCATTTATATAATTATTTATATATATAAATCCCACTTACTTTCAGCGAAACAAAATATTATAACAAAAATGTGTGATTATAAAAATAATAATATTATTTTGCCTTGTCAAGTACCTATGTATCAAATTCGAATGTTTTGTGTATATACAGCGATCTTTTTCGGCTGCTGCAATCAGGCAGGCGACACAGTGTGCACTCATGATGGCGACCGAGCGCGGACTGAGGTTTCATCGAAATTTTTGTACAATAAATCAAAACAGGCATCAAAAATAAAATAACCCTTATTGCAATCCATTATGATTCATCCGTATTAGCAAAATATGTGAAAAAATAAGCATCAGTTTTTATTTTTTGTACGACTATTTGTGACATTTTGATAAAAAGTAAACACCACTATTTTTTATTGAATATGTCTGCCTACTTATAGTATTTGTAGAAATCTTAATATATGTTGATAATAGAACAAAAATGTACCTAAACATGAGCCGGTATCATTAATTTTGTAGAAAATGGCTAGGGAAGATCGTATTTACAATATAAACAACTATTATTTTCAACAAAAAAGTCACCACCATTTGAAGATGAAGAACCATTCTATACGTGGTAGCAATTAGCTATGTTTGATTTGGTTTAGTTATGTCACAAAATGTACCGAAAAACAGCATAATTTCGCCCGATTAGCAAACGCACCCTTAACCACACAAAACAAATTAGAAATAGCTTGGTAGCAAACACCTCATTCCCAGCGGTTATTATCATCCATAAATTCCTTAATATTATAATAACCCTTTTATACAAACTATGTTTAATAAAGTTTTTGAATTTTGAGCAGGTCGAATTTTGTATATTTTCTGGGATTTTGTTGTAAAAGCGTATACATCGCCACAAGAATGTATTGAGAGGCCAAAGTTAATATATTAATTTCCTTAAATTTTTGTCGGAGGGTCTCTTTCGGTTTTAAATCATAGATTGCTCTTATGGCCCTCTTCTGTAAAACAAATATAATTTCAGTGTCAATTGCGTGTCCCCATAGCAAAATACCATACGACATTATGCTATGGAAATAGCTAAAGTAAACAAGTCTAGCTGTTTCCACACTGGTAAGATTTCTAATCTTTTTTACAGCATATGCTGCAGAACTAAGTCTGCTTGCTAACTTTGATATATGGGGGCTCCATTGAAGCTTCGTGTCTAGTGTTATTCCAAGAAAATGGTAGTATCGACAAGACTCAGTTCCTCCCATTTAAAATTACATTAGTATTTAATTGTCTGACATTTGGAGTCATGAACTTCATACATTTCGTTTTAGTGCTATTTAAATGCAAGATATTAACATTAAACCAATTAACTAATTTTGATATAGCATTATTTACTTCGTCATCCATATCCATACTAATAATATTATAAATGCTAAAGTGTGTTTGTTTGTTTGTTTGTTTGTCCTTCTTTCACGTCGCAACAGAGCGTCGGCATGGCATGATTTTTTGTATGGGGATAGTTCGGTGGCTGTAGAGTGACATAGGCTACTTTTTTCCGCGGAAAAACATCTCATTCCCGTGGGAAAATCGAATATGTTGCACAAGTTTGTCCTTCTTTCACGTCGCAACAGAGCGTCGGCATGGCATGATTATTTGTATGGGGATAGTTCGGTGGCTGTAGAGTGACATAGGCTACTTTTTTCAGCGGAAAAACATATCATTGCCGTGGGAAAATCGAATATGTTGCAAAATTAAATTCAGCTAGGTGGCGCCACCGTGATTCTACAAGACGGACGACGGTACGATGGACGAACACAGAAGGTCAGATTATCTGGATTATTTTGTCTTTTACCAAAATTAAGATAAAATGTATGGATCTGTATTTTCCACGCAGGACCGGGAAGAGCGATAAAAAACATAAAATTCACCAGCTGATTTTCTTCAAACGTTTTGGTGCATCGTAATTCACAGAATAGGCGATAACCTCGCAGACGATATTAAGTAATCCGTTGATGATCTGCCTGCCCGCAAAGGTTACAGGCGTGATTATAAGTATGGATCAGAAATACTATCACCACCTGTCACGCTTTCACCCTTAACTATTACTTAACAATGGTAGAAACAGTTCTTAGTAAGCCTTATATGTAGTTCTTATATGTGGTTATGAATGAATCGGTATTACAATAAGAAAATTGTGCAAAATTATAAGAAAAATATTTTTGAGAGTTCTTATTAACTAACGTATACATAGTTTAAATTGATTCCGCTAGATGTCGTTACTAGGTTTTTAAAACGCGGTAACGAAATGTTTCCTGACATGTACTTAACTCCCGCCGTTGAGCCATGCGTCAACTTATAGTGCATACGGTACCTATACGCTTAAATTGTTTCTATTTCGTAGCTTATTCGACTACCTGCTTTCGATTTCGGTTGTTTGTTATTTGCTTTGTGATTTGGTTAACGTTGAATGGATTTATATTGGCTTTCATATTCGGATTTGTGTATTTTCTTGGATCGGTTTTGTTGATTTGGTTGGTATTCCTTTATACATATTTAGACTCTGGCTTTGATTTTGGATTTTGTTTATTTAGAATCGTGAATTGGTTTTCGTTGTTTAAGGTTGTTTAACAATATTTTAAAGGAATATTAATAGTATAGATAGTGTATATGGTACCTATACACTTACTTCTTTTTTCGTTGGTTATATTTATATTGACTACTGCTTTCGATTTCGGTTTTCTGCGATTTGTTTTGTGATTTGGTTTAAGTTGATTCGATTTTTTTTGGCTATCGTTTTCGGATTCGTGTTGTGTCTTGAATTGGTTTTGTTGTTTTGATTTTAAAAAATATTTAAAAGGAATATTTATTCCTTTTAGATATTTTGGATATGCTTTTAAAAAAATATTTAAAAGGAAATTTAATTCCTTTTAGGTATTTTAACGTTTTTTTATAAATAGGTTTTTTCTTACTTCATAATGCCTCGCAAACGTAAGTCCAGCCTTTCAAGAGTATCTTCTCAAAGACAAGCGAAAAGATTAACTCGATCGCTAGAATCTTTAGAAGATGCTGAACTGAGAAGGCAAGAACAAGCAGAGCGTCAGGCTGCTTTTAGAGCATCTGAGACACCTTCTCAACGTCAGCAAAGGCGTCTTGAACAGGCAGAGCGTCAAGCTACTTTAAGAGCTTCTGAAACACCTTCTCAAAGTCAGCGAAGGCGTTTACAAGTATATTTTATGGGTGACGAAGAAATTGAGGTAGACCTTCGCTGCCAATTTATCCAGGGAGTTGAGAGAGACACAGTGTTCAAAATTCAAAGATTCTTGCATGAACGTAACATTTTAGTCAAAACATTTAAAACTGCTTTAGAAAACCTACCTGAAGAGGATTATAAAGTCGTCATTCACGCAGATCGGACCCCTCGAGGAGAGCATGAAAGGCGCTACAATGCACCTTTGATAAACGAAATAGCAGCCGTAATTAGTGGTGATCAATTTTCTTCACGAGACATTGTCTTGCGAGCACGTGATGATACGTTGCAACGGGTAGCCGATACACACAAGTTTTATGACGCTCTGCAATACCCATTGATTTAATGCAAAGGACAAGAGGGTTATCATTTTCAAATTCCACTCATTAACCTGGTCACAAAGGAGCCTACTCCGAACAAAAAGTATCATGTATGGATTTTATGCGTATTATATGATGTTGCGAGAAAATGATTTTAACCTCTTAGCCCGGTGTAGACAATTATTTCATCAATTTTTGGTAGACATGTATGTGAAGATAGAAAGTGAACGTCTCCGTTATATATCTTTAAATCAAAAAAAGCTGCGCGTTGAGAATTATATACATTTACAAGATGCAGTTTCTAGCGACGCCAATGTAAACCCCAGAGATTTAGGTAAAATGGTAATTCTGTCCTCATCATTCGTTAACAGTCCCCGCTACCTACATGAGTACACACAAGACGCATTTGCCTATGTACGAACTTACGGAAGACCTGATCTTTTTGTTACTTTTACTTGCAATCCCACATGGAAAGAAATAACCGAGGAGCTAATGCCGGGCCAAAAAAGTACTGGCAGACACGATTTAGTTGTTAGAGTATTAAGATTAAAAGTACAAAAATTAATGTATGTAATTAACAAAGGGAAAATTTTCGGAGAGGTACAGTGCTTCATGTATTTAATTGAATGGCAAAAAAGAGGATTACCGCATGCGCACATTCTAATATGGCTTAAAGAGAAGTTGCGGCCCAGCCAAATAGACGACATAATAAGCGCCGAGATTCCGGATCCTGAGCAAGATAAAGAATTGTATGATACCATCGTCCGAAATATGATTCACTGTCCATGTGGAGCACGAAATTCAATATCGCCATGTATGAAAGAAGGAAAATGTACAAAGAAATTCCCTAAACAGCTATTAAAAGAAACAGTGCACAATGACAATGGCTACCCTTTATACAGACGCAGAGCTCCCGAAGATGGTGGCAGGAAAGTTACAATCAAATCTCGCTCTGGAGCGTTCGAAACCTTAGATAACAGCTGGATTGTCCCGTATTCGCCCATTCTATGTAAAATTTTTAATGCCTACATTAATGTAGAAGCATGTAGCTCTGTCCGCGCAATCAAGTATATCTGTAAGTACATAAATAAAGGAAGCGACCAAGCAATATTTAATCTCAGGAGTGAAGGTGAGGCAAATCCCGTTAATGAAGTACAGACCTTTCAAGCAGGGCGTTATGTCAGCAGTAACGAGGCAGCGTGGCGTCTCCTTGGCTTCCCTTTTCACGAAAGGCACCCAACAGTTACTCACCTTGCTGTGCACTTAGAAAATGGAGAGCGTGTATATTTCACCGAAAGAAATTTCAAGAAAGAATTGCATCACCGCCAAAAACTACACTAACAGCCTTCTTTCAACTTTGTCAAACCGATCCCTTTGCAAAAACGTTGTTATATTCTGAAGTCCCCCGCTATTATACTTCTAACACATCTAGGAAGGAGTGGAAACGCTGTATTCAAGGCGCGCCTGTTGCAAATTGGCTCGGTGTAAAGTCATCAGATGCCCTTGGTCGTGTGTATACCGTCCATGTAACTAATTTTGAATGTTTCTGTTTACGATTGCTGCTGCACCATGTTCGGGGTCCTACAGGATATAAAGACCTTAAAACTGTCAACGGTCAGGAATGCGCAACTTATAGAAAAGCATGTGAAGCTCTGCATCTTTTAGAAAACGATAATCACTGGGATAAAACCATGGAGGAAGTTGTGCAGTGCCAGTGACCAGCCAAAATTAGGGATCTTTATGCAACTCTCATATCAACTTGCGGGCTATCTAATGCACATAAATTGTGGGACAAATATAAAGAGTACATGGCGGAAGATATTTTGCGAAGGTTGCAGCAGACACACGCGAACATGACATACAATGAACAAATTTATAATGAAGCACTTGGAAAAATTGAAGATAAAGTAATGGCAATGGTAGGTAAAAAATTAAGCGACTTTGGAATGATAAGCCCTCAGCGAACAACCGAAAATGAACTAAGTGATGAAATTATACGTGAAACACAGCAGCAAGTAGCCGAATTTGTACCCCGCTTGCTTCCCGAACAAAAACGAGTTTTTGACAAAGTATTAGGACAAATTGAATCTGGAAATGGTGCACTTTTCTTTTAAGATGCCCCTGGAGGAACTGGGAAGAAATTTTTAAATTTATTATTAGCGCAAGTACGGAAAGATAAAACATTGCTGTGGCTGTAGCCCTCCGGTATAGCTGCCACGCTGCTAAGCGGGGGCCGCACTGCACATTCTGTTTTAAAACTCCCTCTAAATCTAGCCCAGGAAGAATCGCTGATCTGCACCTTTAGCAAAAATAGTGCACGAGGTATAATGCTACGACAATGCAAACTTTTAGTGGGACGAAAGTACAATGTCGCATAAAAAAGCTGTAGAAGCACTAAATCGAACGCTCCAGGATTTGCAGCAATACCGATGTAATGGGAGGAATGGTGGTTTTACTGACTGGTGACTTTCGCCAAACTTTACCTGTCATTCAAAAGGCACACCTGCAGATGAAATTAAAGCATGCCTCAAGTCGTCTATTTTATGGAACAAGGTGACAAAATTCAGTTTAACTACGAATATGAGAGTGCATTTGTATAATGATATCAATGCTGGAAACTATGCTGACACACTATTAAAAATTGGCGATGGGCGGTTGAAACGGATGCTGAGGCTGCGTTAAATTGACGAGAGATTTTTGTAATTTAGTACAGAGTCATTCCGAATTAATTGCGAGCGTTTATTCAGATTTAACGAACAACATGCATGAAGACAAATGGTTATGTGAAAGGGCGATTCTTGCACCAAAAATGAGAGCGTTAACAAAATAAATTCAGATATATTAAGCGAAGTAGCATGAGAAATAACAGAGTATTTGTCAGTAGACACAGTTATGGACACAGAACAGAGCACTTCATATCCCGTAGAGTTTCTAAATTCTCTAGAGTTGTCAGGTGTGCCCCCACATAAGCTTCAATTAAAATTAGGCGTCCCAGTCATGCTAATGCGAAATTTAGATGCTCCTCGGTTATGTAACGGGACAAGGCTGCGTGTGACACATCTTGGACGGAACATAATCGGTGCTACAATTTTGACAGGCGTAGGAAAAGGTGAAAATGTTATTATACCACGGATCCCTATAATTCCCACAGATCTTCCTTTTCAATTCAAAAGGTTGCAGTTCTCTATTAAGCTCAGTTTTGCAATGATAATTAATAAAGCGCAAGGGCAAACGTTACAGGTAGCGGGGGTCAACTTAGAAAAACCGTGCTTCTCTCATGGTCAGCTGTATGTAGCTTGTTCGCGTGTGTCAAATGCCCAGAATCTCCACATTCTTTCCCCGACTGGAAAAACATATAACATTGTGTACAGCAGCGTCTTAAAATAGTGTTCAGTTAGTTTTTTTCCAAAATTCCCACAATCAATTAATCAGAATTCCCACAGATCTTCCCTTTCAATTCAAAATTTCCTATTTAGCTCAGTTTCTTTCCAATTCCAAATGCTGCATCTCTGACGGATCTTTTATTTGGCTCAGTTTCCTTTCAATTCAGAAAACTGCATCTCTGACGAATCTATTTAGCTCAGTTTCTTTTCAAAAGTTTGCATCCCTGACGGATAATTATGCTCAGTTTCCTTTAATTAATAAAATATCCCATTTCCATTTGGAATAAACAGGCTATTTTCATGCTTTCCTATACGCTGCGTTTCAAAACATTTAAATAGGCTGACGAATCAATTTTGCTGTTTCCTTTTAATGGCTGCATCTAACAGCTAGTATTTTAATAATTATCGTTTTAACTTGAAAATTAATGAAGTGTCATAAGCAAATAATACTATATTATGGTTATCCCCTACTATGTAAGGTAAGTCATCAATATATACAAAAAACAGAAAGGGGACGAGAATTGAGCCTTGAGGCACGCCCATTTGTACTATCGACCCGGAAGAGCTCATACTATTAATGCCAACTTTTTGAGTTCTGTTACTTAAATATGAAACAATTAATTTAAGAGCATCACTTCTTACACCGTAGTGTTGTAGTTTCCTGATTAATGTTTCATGGTGAACACAATCGAAGGCTTTGGATAGGTCACAGAATATACCCAAAGCATCCTGTGAATTCTCCCATGCATTGAAAATATATTTAATCAGCTCAACACCAGCATCAGTTGTCGAGCGACCCCTTGTGAAACCGAATTGATTTTTATGAAGTAAATTATTAACATAAAAAAAAAATTAACATTTGATCAAGAATAATTTTTTCAAAAATTTTACTTAGTGTTGGCAGTACAGAAATGGGTCTAAAATTGGCGGGGTCTAATGTACTACCAGATTTGAATAAAGGTATTACTTTACTATGCTTCATCAAATAAGGAATTACACCATATTCGATACTAGTATTAAAAATAACAGCTAGTTGAGGCGTGATTATATCGATTATAGACGCAATAACTTTAACGGAAATGCCCCACAGATCCGCAGTTTTCTTAATATCAATAGTTTTAAAATATTTTACAATATCTTTTGATGATATTTTATGAAATGTAAAATTCTTTTTACACGCATTTACATTTCAAGTAATGATTCGGCGACGGCAGGAGAAGAATTCAGTGACATAGTGGTTAAGATCGGAATATCCGTAAAATATTTCTCAAAAACCATTGCAACATCCTGATCTGATTCCGTTAATTTGTTGTTAAAACTTAACCGGTAGTTTGAATTGCGAGAGTTGACCTTACCAGTTTCACTATTAATTATACTCCACGTCATTTTAATTTTATTAGAAGCCGTCTTAATTTTGTTGCTCAAATGCAAAGGCTTGGTTTTGGAGCACACTCCTTTAAATATTTTTGAATATTTTTTTACATATTCCCTAAATACGACGCCAGGGTTATATGACCTTTCATGGTAAAGTTCATATAACCTTTGTCTGCTCTTATGGACTCCTACTGTCGCCCATTCATTGGAAGCCTTCCGACTGTTCAAGGAGAACGTTTTAGAAGTAAAAATATTATCAAATTCATTGCAAATTAATTTAAACACTGTTGTAAAATTAGGATCATTTTGGTATAAAAGTGATGGAAGTTTCTTCACTATGTTACTTCTAAACTTCTCCAAGCGTGCATTTACAGGAACAAACACAATTTTCTCATCTACTTGCTTTTTGTGAACATAAGGTAACGAAACTAACTGTCCACAGTGATCAGAACTCAATTTTTGAATTATACATTTATGCAACGGCTTAACATTTGTAAAAATGTTATCTATACATGTTGCACTACATTCAGTAATACGCGTTGGCTCTAAAAATGAATAAAAAGACCATATCATTTAAACAATGATCTAAATTTAATATTGGTGGAGGAAGCTTCAAGGAGATTGATATTAAAGTCTCCACATATTACAACAGATTTATTCTGTTTATTAAGCTTAACAAAAACTTCCTCCTTAATTTTTTCAAAAGTATTGTATATAGAATATGGGGGTCTGTAGACGCTTACAACAATGAGGTGCTCAAACTCAACACATGCCATTTCTACAGTTCGCTCAACAGAGAGGCTCACAATATTTTTACGTTCTTTACATGATAATAATTTACTAGCTAATATTAACGAGCCACCTCTTAAAACCGTTTCTCTATTGAACGAACTGACCACCTGGTGATTACTGAAATTAAGCATTATGTTATAAGCTTTTAACCAATGTTCAGTAATACATAAAATATGAATATTGTTGCTATTTAAGAAGAATTCAATTTCTAGCTCTTTGCCTATCATGCCTTTTATATTCTGATGCACCAGGTGTAAACAATTTTTATTATCACTCTGTGCAGTCATACAATGAAGGTTTTGTAAGCTACATTCTAAATTATTTAAATTATTATAACTGCTAGAGATTACCTCTATTGTCTCATTTTCTAATTTAAATTACTTGGAACTGATTCCAAATTACATATTAAGTCATTACTTTGCTCAAAAGAAGCAGATGTCGGTGTAGCCAAGTCCTTGGCTGAGTAAGATAGCAACTTAATGCTGCTATGCTTAGTAAAGTGAGTGTAGAGAACCGGAGACCCTTTTTACTGGTAACGAGGCATTGCGTCTTAGTCCCTTTGGGTGACAAGACATCTGCATTTTGATTCTTAATCAAGGATAGATGCAGATGTCTATGAGTCGCAACATTCACTTACCATCAGGTGGAATGTGTGCTCGCTTATCACTCTTATTATATAAAAAAGAACTGTGGTGTTCTTCACTAGGTGATAGGACTCCTTTTCTGACTAGTAGCGTACGTGAGGGTAATATGATCATCCGGTTAATATGGTCTCTTTCTTATAACTCAAAAACTACAGCCTTGTTTGAATAGATAGCTTTATGATATCGATAGCGCATCATACAACTCCTCACTCTCGTATCATGTGAAAGACTCAAGCTAACGAGGCGGCATTGGCTCTGCTGAATCGCTTAGATTCAACGGTCATGGAGCGCATCCGCTATCTTTGAAGGCGAATCGGCACGCTCTACTAACAGACTCTCCGTAGCATCTGTTGACCAGATGCTCTTTGTCAGAGAAATCAAACTGTACTTTTCAGTGGACGGATCTACTAAAAGGTGGTTTGAGTAGCTTTTCGTCAGTCAATCAAATAATAAAAGGTTCAAAGGTGCTTTGTCAACGCCATTTTGACAGTTGACATTATACGAGTAGTTAGTATGGATTTTAACTGTTTTTTTTTAAAGTTGATTTTTCGAAGTGTTCCTAATTATTGCCAAAGCTTGTTTGCTATTTTTGTTAATATATTAGTTATAGTATACAACTTTGTACTTTTGTTTCTACCTTGGTATTATTAGGTCCTTACATATGAAATTAGCGTTTTGTCGTACTGACCACTTTGATCTGAAATATCTTCTCTTTGGTTAAGAATTCCAAATTCAAATTTATAAATTCATTTAGCTGGTACATTTGAGTTTTGAAAACAGTCATTCATTTGTTTTTTTCTCATTATTTTATTCTTTGGCGTCGCTTATTACCGCACAATGGAAAACATGAAATATCGGTATATTTACGAGTACGAGTTCTACCGTGGCACCAGTGCTGCAGAAACAGCTCGAAGGATTAATGATGTGTACGGCGCTGGTGTCGCAAAAGAAAGCCACGGTACGTTTTTTGTTTCAACGTTTTCGTTCTGGAAATTTCGACCTTCAGAACCAACCCCGTGGAGGGCCGGAGACCAAAGTGGAAAATCAAGAATTAAAGGCTATTGTGGAAGCGGATCCATCACAAAGCACTTCAGAGGTAAAATTGTATTAATCCACTTGAAGCAAATCGGGAAAGTAAAAAAACTTGAACGATGGGTACCTCATGAATTGAGTAAATCGAACTTGCAAACACGCGTCGACTGCTGTGTTACTTTGCTCAACCGACAATAATGAAGGGATTTTAAATTGAATCATTACTTGTGATAAAAAGTGGATACTGTACGATAATCGGAAGCGCTCGTCGCAATAGCTGAACCCTGGAGACCCAGCCAAATCCTGCCCTAAACGAAAATTGACTCAGAAAAAGTTACTTGTGAGTGTTTGGTGGACTAGCGCCGGTGTCGTTCACTACAGCTTTCTAAAATCTGACCATACGATTACGGCAGATATCTATTGTCAGCAACTGCAAACCATGAAGGAAGAACTAGCTGCTAAACAACCGAGATTGGTAAATCGCTCTAGGCCACTGCTGCTTCACGACAACGCAAGACCACACACTGCACAACAAGCAACCACTAAGTTAGATGAGCTACAATTGGAATATATGCGACATCCACCGTACTCCCTGGATCTTGCTCCAACAGATTGCCATTTTTTCCGGAATTTGGACAACTTCTTACAAGGAAAAAAATCAACTCCGATGCGGCAGTCCAAACCGCCTTCAAAGAGTTTATTGATTCTCGCCCCTCATGGTTTTTTAGTAAAGAGATCAATGAACTACCTATGAGATGGCAAAAGTGCATAGATAACAACGGTGCATACTTTGAATAATTAAATATATTTTAGACCCTTTTTACTGGAAAAGAGGCATTCCATTTTAGTCCTCAAGGGTGACAACGCATCTGCTTTTTGATTCTTAATTGAGGATAAATGTAGATGTCTATGGGCCACATCATCCACTTACCATCAGGTGGACTGTGTGCTCGTTTGTCACCCTATTCTATAAAAAAAAACAACAAAAAAAAATTGACTTTATATTCCTCCCGGACAAAACGCCAATTTCATATGTAAGGACCTAACCTAATATAACTCGACAAAGCAGGTTACATATACATCACAACATTATCCTCATGTACTTTAGTCTGTCTGGATAGGTACCACCCTCACACCTATTTTGTATGTGTGCGTGCACTGCTGTGTTCCGGCTTAAATCAGTACCTAGTCCTCAAGTATGACAACGCATCTGTAGCTTCTTTCTTTGATATTGCTTGCGGTTGTCCATGGTTTGCAGTAGCCACTCTTACCATCATGTGAACTGTAAGCTTGTTTGTCACTCTATAGTTATAGAAATGGAGTAGCGTCCTCGTAAAACACGGATTTTTGTGGATACAAGGTGTTTTTGGCAGATTTACGGGGTTTCACTTCAACAGAGGCATCAACTCATTATGGCCTGTAATAAGAACAATGGTGATGATAATTGTATAGTAGCGGTTTAAGAATATTCACCAGCCCCGTATCGTTACGTGTGTAATGTAAACGGCGACTGAGGACAACTAAAACAGATGAAAATAAAAAAATGACTGCGGTTGCCAACCCGCCTGCCCAGCATGGCAACTATGGCAAAATCCTTCTTATGAGGCAATTTATTAGGGAGGCCTATGTGCAGCAGTGGACTTTAATTGGATGGATGATGAATTTGAAAATTCTTGATGTTTGTTGTGTGAAAGATATTTTTCAATTTCATCAACTTTCTACTACTGCAACACCACAAATAAATAAATTACAAAAACGCCAGCGGTTGCAAAATAGTATGAGCCCTTCTCGACATATTGATTCAATGTGATTTGGCTTGAAGCCAGTTCTCGTATTTACTCCACAGTTATTGTAAACTTGATTAGACGTGCTTGATGTTCGTGTTCAAAACACCTAAACACTTATAAATTTTTCAAAGGTATAGTTAATATAAGGTTGTCTTGAAGAAGTTGCCTCCAGAGCGATAAGACTGCCTTTTGTACTTCCTTCATATATTTAATTTTGTTTTATTTTTATTTGTATTGATGTACAATAAAGAATAAATTGATTGATCGATTATATACTATGATTTAACATTACAAATTATGAGGTCTGGGGACCAGTAACTCAGGTTTTATCATCTAATACAAGGCACCATCAATACCCAAATACTCCTGTTATAAATAGCTGATAAAGAATTCTAGAACTGTGGCTGTATAGCGGTGAGAAATAAATTATTATTTATAATTTCATTTTATATTTTGAATAAAACTAATTTACGGATTATATCGCGTTTAATCAACTTATTTTATTAATTCCCGACGTAGATTGGCTACATCTTGAAGTGAGCTTCTATTAGAACATTCTTCAAGCCGCCGAAGAAGATTAGTCAGTTCTTACCATCCGTCAAGTGCAATATTCCTCTACAAGATGCGGGAGTGTACAAGCTTGATTGTGAATGTGGTCTCTCATATATAGGGAAAACAAAATGATCTATTAAAACCTGCGTAAAGAACACATAGCTGACGTGAAGCACCAACGTTCCGGGAAGTCTGCAGTTTGTGATCATATCCTAGACGGCCCCGCCATTACATTAGATTTGATAAACCACAAATTCTTGCGAAAGAACATCGATTCCCGCCAAGAATGATACGTGAGGCTATTGAAATTAAAAACATCCTAATTTCAATAGAGAGGAGGCTGGTACTACCACCTGCTTGGGATCCTGTAATTAATAAAATTAAAACTAAACCCAAACATACCACTGCAAGACTTCAAGACACAGTTAGTTCATTCTGCGTAGATCGGACCAAAATTAATAATTAAAAAGCTGAAGGTATTCCGGATTAACTCTGACATCAGGACGTCAATCACCTCAGTTCCCCGTGACCATGGGTGCTGTAAAGCGCCCGAAACATCGGGAATTAATAAAATAAGTTGATTAAACGCGATATAGTCCGTAAAATTAGTTTTATTCAATGTACTACATTGAAT
This sequence comes from Parnassius orleans, assembly GCA_029286625.1. Lineage (NCBI taxonomy): Eukaryota > Metazoa > Arthropoda > Insecta > Lepidoptera > Papilionidae > Parnassius > Parnassius orleans. Next base: position 59,341 of record JAGSMP010001736.1, on the reverse strand, counting down.
AAAACTAGTTCATGTAGATATAAGAATTAATTTTATATTTTTAATAAAAGAGAGCCGTAAGAATATCCATCACACATATTTCTTCCCATGGGTGTCATAATATACACCGCGGCATATTTCTGAGTTGGATGCCAATTTGTTACTTCATTTAATGATAATGTAATATATTCATGTGGTGCAATTACGTATTAAGTGGCCTCAAATAAAGGTGTTTTTTTTCTTTCATCCTAATAGGCGACTATGGAATATGCCAAAAAGATTTCTTGGCATTCCGATAGATTGCGGAATAACCTTCGCTTTAACTGTAGTCGTAAAACACGTAGACGGGCGACGGTGTGTACAGTACAGGAGTGAAACGTGGTACGATCGTCGATCGTGAAACGTGGTATGCCTGTCAAGTGTGATGATTAAAGAAAATCCTCTATGTTTTATGGAATAAGGTGATAAACAAGCACACAGTCCACTTGATGGAAAGAGGAAGCTGTGGCTGTGATCTATATCTCCTCGATTAAGAATCAAAACGTGGATGTGTTGTCACCCTGAGTACTAAGACCAAATGAAACACAGAAACATTAGCTGCTATTTTACGCTGGTATTCTGTAAGAGGGTTGTCCTTCGAAACTGAGCCATTCGTGCTACAACTATAATATAGTTGCAGCATGGCCTTACCACGTCAATTCTCCATATAAAGGAAAAGGCCCATGTTCAGCTTCGATTTTAACGAGCTGAAAAAAAGAAGAGCTTATATTTGAGCGGAGTTTGGGTTGGACCCTTTCTGCGTATCTGCGTCCATTAATTGTCACGGCTCCTGCTCACGTAATACATTCGATTTCCGTCGAAACGTTCATGAAGACATACCGGCTTTGTGCGATAAATGGACCGGAGAATAGATTAATGCAAACAATCGCTTTTGAATTGTGAATCGACCTGGCGACGTTAAATTCCATTTAGGTGGGCTAACTGTAATTAAATATTAATTTATATGTCCAAAAGATAACCTTGCTTATTTTATTTAGATTGGAATAACCTTTAATAAAACCCCCCTCAGAAATGAGGGGAGGCCTGTGCTCTGCAGTGGGACGTATATAGGCTGTAACTTTAACTTTTAACCATTAATATGTTTCTCTTTGAGAGTTGTTGATGTGTAGTAACAACTGTCTTCTGTCGGTATTTTGTTCAAGTATACTTCTGTTCTGATGTTGTTGTGTAGTGGCGGAGAAAGGTAACCCATCATCCCAGGTGGCGCAAGAGGACTCCATTTCACTCCATTTCACTAAGTGGCGCAAGAGGACTCCGTTTCACTCAATATTGTAAGAGACAACTGTGGGAAATTTCAGAAAAATTTTGCTTTTGTTAGATAGCAAGATTGTAGATATGCAGCATCATCAAAGGTACGAGACGTAGGTGGTATGGCGAGAGTCAATCAAGCCAAGGGTGGCTATTAAGGCAAATCTCATGCTCTACAATTGGAGAACCCTATTCCCAGCAGTGGGCTTGTACGGGCTGATGAAGAAGTAGAAGATACTTTCGTTCGAAAATTTATCGAACTAGAGGTAAAGGTAAAAGAACCTTTCAATAATTATTTTTAAAAATTAATAATCAATGCCAATTAAAATTATTAATGATTCTAGTTTTTAATTCTTAAAGTCAAGGTTTTAAAAAAATATATTAATACAAGTAAAAATAGACAGTAAAATATGTAGTATGTGCTGGACTTCAGAAATTTAATTCCTGGTTTCAAAGTGCTTTTCGCTGTAAGTTCTCTCAGTAACTTTATATCGCAAAATGCCTCGTAAATTGTGCTACTTACTTTGAAAGAGTTACTTCGTTTTTTACCGACTTCAAAAAGGAGACCGTACCCAATTCGACTGTATGTTTTTTTTTATGTGTACCTCATAACTTTTTTCTGGGTGAACCGATTTCGATGACTCTTTTTTTATTTGAAAGCTGATGCTTTTCATGTGGTCCCATATAAATTTGATTAAGGTTTGACCAATAGTTTTTATGTTATTCTTAATAATTTATATTGAAGTCAGTTGTACAAAATTTTTAAATTTAAATTATTGCTACACTGAACGGATATACTTGCTGTTTTAAAAAAGTGTGCATGAGGGGGTGTTGTTTCCAACACTCATGTACGGAAGTGAAAGTTGGGTATGGCAGAAGAAACATGAAAGCAGAATAAATGCAGTTGAGATGAGAGCGTTAAGAAGTATGATAGGAGTTAAATTGAGTGACAGGATAAGAAATAGTGAGATAAGGAAACGTTGTGGTTTGAAAGAAGATGTAGTGACAAAAATTGAGAAAGGTATGCTGAGATGGTTTGGCCATGTCGAGAAGAAAAAGAAAAGGTGTATAAGGCGGGTGTGAATGAAAGTGTTGGAAGGGGTAGACCTAGGAGGACGTTTCTCGACCAAATCAGGGACGTCTTGAAAAAAAGGCCAGGTCAAGAGTACCCCTAAACCGAAGAGCATGTATGAAGGGAATAATGAAAGTGGACGAAGCGAAACAAGTATGTAAGGATCGTAGCAAGTGGAAAGAAGTGGTCTCTGCCTACCCTTACGGGAAAGAGGCGTGATTATATGTATGTATGTATGTATGTTTAAAAAATATGCATCCATTTCTCTAAAAAGTATATATTATTCATAAGAAATTCTTAAAATAGATCTTCTTCTTAAACATCATCAGCCCGTCCACTGCTGGATATAGACAGTTCAAATTAATAAAAGCGTGTTAAAATAAGGCAAAAATTTACCACCATTACTCACTTCTGACACGAGGTACAGCGAACGTACATGAAATATAACGCAGTGTTGACAGCTTGACAAATACGTTATGCATTATCCTTAGTCATCGCTCATTTTACACGTTTGATAAATTAGATTTTACATGGAAGATAAAACCAGTCCGTATTCCAAAATACTAATTATTTACTATTAAACATACTAATTTAAAAGTGTAGTGGCGGTGTAATAATATCCACTAGCCCATATCGTTCCGTGGGTGTCGTAAGAGGCGACAGAGGGAAACTGGAACAGGGGATGGGCAGCAGTACCTTACTAATAACAACTTAAAATAATAAAAAACTACGGTTGCTAAAAGATTGAAATTGCTTACCACTGGTTAGGAAAAAAGCTCTGTCTTGGGAAGATCCAGCAAGAAACCCATAATATTATAATAAAAGACATAATAACACTCACTATACAATTATGCTTAATAATTTTTTTTAAACTTTTGATAGATAGGTCCCACATATTTTTTGGGGTTTTTGTAATAAAAAGATTCTTGTAATAAGTAACATTCTTGTAATTAGTAACATTCGTGTAATAAGTAGGTTAGTTACTCAATATTTTCCTTTCGTAAGAAACTAAAACACTTCTGTATCCACCACCACCACCATCTTTTAATTCTAATCACCTTGCCTAGAAACTGTTTTTTTTAAACGTTACCCCCACACTAGAATTTTCTCCTGTGTCGTGGGGGCAGTTTACATACATAAATTGTACAAGGACAAACATCCAGACCCGAAACAATTATTTGTAGGCTATACAAATACTTGTTTCGTGCGGGATTAGAACCCGCGGCGGCGGTGCAGGGGCCGCAACTCAATGCTAAGCCACTGCGCCACGGGGCCGTCTACTGTCACTGAATTAAAAAAAAGGTTACTGAAATCACTAGTATTAAAAAGCGTTATGTGAAAATCACGTGACGACCCACGTCGAATTGCAGATATTATATGCGTTATACATTCAATTGCAAATCGAATCACTCGCTCCCGTCTATTGTTCCACCAATTTACCACACAAAGCCACTTTTATCACATGAATGCATTCACAGGCCCGAATGTTTGCATTGTATTTCCAAATGTTTTCCTCGAAATAGAAAAAACAATATGTGCGGATATATTTAATACGAAAATTTACATCTGCATTTTGTTTATAATATTTTATATTTTCAGTTCTATTCAAGCTATAAATACATTTAAAAAATATCGTAATTGAATTAGAGCTCCAACCATAACACTAAATTATATACTCAATTTCAAAATCAAAATATTTTTTGTTAATTTATACAGTATTACATGTTTTACAACTTTACCAACCTTTTCTGGTATTACAATATTTGTTATATTTTATAGGTATGTTAGAAACATTCTAACATATATTTGTTAAATACTAAATTAAAGTTATTAAATAAAGTTCTTAGTATAGTTATAAAAAATTATAGGTTGTAACAAAAAAATTAAGAATATATAAATGGATTTACTGTAAAATATTTTAATTTTGTAGATCTTGGAAGAATATTCGTATAATTATAAAAACAATTTTGTATTAAATATTTTTTTTATTATTTCGTATTAAATGGACGCAATTTGTTATCATTAACCGCCATGTATTTACGACGTAAAAGTAAACACAGCTCCCCAACTCATCCCGTGGATCGGATTAGGGAAGGGTCCAGATGGTCTTATCCGTTAAATATTGGTATAACCATCTGAGATTAATGCCAAAATCTTAACACTATGTTTAGCGACAGAAAGTAGAATCAAAATGTGAGACTTCTAGTATTGACAATTGCAATCCGGTCGATGACCTTCTCTTGGACAGTAAATTGATACTCAATTGCCGAAGATAAATAGAGCCGAATTTAAATCATTTTTAAATTTGGAAGTACATCAAAATAGGGTAATGAACATTTTATTTAGGATTTTTTTATAGGATAGGGTGACAAACGAGCACACAGTCCACCTGATGGTAAGTGGTTGCTGTGGCCCATAGACATCTACATCTATCTTCAATAAAGAATCAAAATGCAGATGCGTTGTCACCCGTGAGGACTAAGATGGAATGCCTCTTTTCCAGTAAAAAGGGTCTCCGGTTCTCTACACTCACCATACGAAACACAGCAGTGTTAAGCTGCTATTTTACGCTGGTATTCTGTGAGAGCGTGGTCCTTCCCCGGTCGAGCCGACCCATTCGTACTACAACTATACTACTAATATAGCTGCAGCATGGCTCTACCACGTATAAAATTGGAATGAAATAAAGAGGATGGAAATTTATTTTAAATAACAAAACATTTATAAGTTCTTAAACATGCTAGACTTACAAAAATGCCCTTAATTACATGAAGTATTAGCATCATTTATGTAATTTATACGATTTTAAACAAAATAAAGTTTAATAAATGACTCCGTTACAATATATGATGCTATTTTTATATAATATTAACTGACTTAGCAGTTCTGCCTTTTCCAATAGGTGGTGCGATGAATTTATAAAATTTATCATTAACTCGGCTGCAGCGCTACCTACGAGCTATTTTGGTCCATAAATATGAAATTTGTTAATAACTCTAGATCCTAGCTTAGCTATAAACCATCGTCTCGACAAAGCAAATATATTGTGTGAATATTTATGACCTCAATCAGCAGTAGAACCAGAGTAACCGACATAGCCCGACGGATTAGTAAGCTGAAGTGACAATGAGCCGGCCGTATAGCTCGAACAGCCGACAATCGATGGGGAAGAAAGGTTCTCGAGTGGCAGCCTCGTTCCGGTAAACGAAGTGTAGGGCGTCGTGGCATTCCTTGTGGGGAGGCATATGTTCAGAAGTGAATTTGTGAAGGGCTGTAATGATGATGATAATGACTTCCATCGGTCAAGTCCTTAAGAAATTATACGATCACTATAAAAAAGAAGTGTCTGTTTGTAATATCGAAATAACTGCCATTATTGAGCTCAGAGGGTCCTTTGCACGCCATTAAGACATGAATGTCCATTTTTTCAATTTTCGTCTGTCTATCTGTGTCTGTCTGTCCGGACTAATTTTCGGAATGGCTAAACCGATTGTAATGAAACTTTACAAAAGTTACTTAGACTATATTACGAATATATAGAGGTATATACGATAGAGAGCAATACCAGGAGTGATCTAGGCTATATTTTATCTGAAAAACTTAATTTTTTAAACGAAAAATTTATAAAAAATAAAATAAAAGGGCTTTGATTCTTTTTGAGCTAAATAACGTAACATTAATAGATCTTATCCCAGCGAAGTCAAGGCATGCTAGTAATGTAATAAAGATAAAGTATATTTTTGGAACGATTTTATTCGTGAGCAAACATCTCTCAAAAACCACTGACCTGTTCGACGGAAGTTCACAAGGTTGTGAGTGTAAATATTAGGCACATTCATAAAATATGAGTGTGGAATTCCAAGAGATTGCTCCTCGATGACGGACGAGTAGGTAGTGAAGACTGAAGACAGTTCGATAGATTCGATGATATCGTTTTGATATTTGAAATATTATATATCTCGTATAGACATATTTACAGCGATAACTCATTCGAACCAAGGGTTTGGGAATTCGAGAATAGTATAATTGAAGTAATAATAATAATAATAATAAGCCAAGGGTTGTGCGCACCGTTAAGATGGCGTTTGCTGGGACAAATATCAGTTAGCCCCAGCTGTATATCACGCAGAAACTAAAGGAGCGCATAGACGATAGCGCAAAGGATCGCTGCATGGGGGGAAGAGGATTCGGCGATATACCGAGAGGTCAAAGCGGTTCAACAAGAATCGCCTCTTCCAGAGCGATCAGAAGAGGCTCTATAAATCACTGGAGTAACCATCGGTACGTGGAACGGGCCAAGAGTCAAATCAGGCCGATATTCTCGCCTTCTGGCGAAGCTTGTGGTTGGAGTCCGTTAACCATAGCGAGGGCCCTTGGACGAAAGTTGTGGCGAGTCAGTGTGCGAGTATTACGCCCATGTATAGCCCCAAACTGAAAAATTTGGCACTGCACTACTACTGGTTAAAGGAGTTCGTTGTGTGTCACGCTGACAGTTCCAAGAGGCTCTCGACTAAAGGCGCTTCCGAGTCTCTTCACTAATGGAATCACTCATTTGGATCCTAAAGACCAGGATACCACAGACCCGAGCAAATACCGCCACACCACCTATCTACTCATCATATACAAGACACTTACATCCATTTTGAGCATCACTCGTCACCTTGACTCAAATCAAGTGATGGCGCGCGCTCAAAATGGATGTCGGGGCGGTGGTCGTGGAACCAAGGAATCACTCCTCATTGACGCGGTCATTGGTAAAGTGGTTAAACGCAACCGAAGGATATTCTCCGCCGTCTGGATAGACTACAGAAAGGCATTCCAACTGATGTCCCATACATGGCTAAAGAGTAATGAGTAATGAGTCCCATACATGACTAAAGAGTAATGAGTCCATTCTGGTTCTGCCTCTCTCTGAACCTTGTCAGTACCTTATTGGAGGGATCCGGGAGGGGGTTACAGCTTCTGAAAGGAGGGACAAAAGTGACCACCTTTTCTATATGTATAATCTCAAATTATTCGCCTCCAGTCGCTCCCATCTTACGGAATTGCTAAACATTTTTTTTTACTATTCTAAGCCAGCGCTTAACTACAATCCCACCAGATGGTAAGTGGTGATGTAGCCTAAAATGTGAAGCGCACTGATCTAACAAAACCCTATTCACTATTGCCTTGTAGACACCCACATTGTAATTTTAGCAATTCTATTAGAATGGAGCTAGGGACGGATAAGTGTGCGCTAGGGACGGATAAGTGTGCGGTCCTCCATGTTGAGAGGGTATATTCGTATGTATCGTTCGTATGTAGGGTTGTTCACTCTGAGGGTATAGACTTATCTATGCCAGTCAACATAAGGACCCTTTCCCGAGGCTGAAACATACCGATACCTGGGTATGTTACAAAATATAGGTATTGATGAGGCGGACAAGAAACAATCAGTTTGCGATCTGTTTTATGAACGCTTGACGAAAGTGCTTGATACTCTTTTATCGGGTGTGAATAAGCACACGCATATAATGGTCGGATGAACCCAACAAGCCTGTCCTCATATATACCTTTGGCATACTCAGGTGGACTCAAACTGAACTTAACGCCCTGGATAGAAAAGTCCGCACTACCACGTCCTATAGGATACACCAATTGAGACCGTCGGTAATGAGGCTGTACTTGGCGCGGAAACATGGTGGGCGTGGTTTTTTAAGCGCGCTCACCATGCATAATCGCGAAGTGTGCAGCCTCCGTAATTACTTCCTGACGAGATCGGAAGATTCATTCTATAAGAAAGTAGTTTCTTGTGATAAAGGACTTACCCCACTATCCTTAGCCAACGAGCAATAGCAAGACCCGCACAATGTGGATGATAACGTGAGTTATGATTTCTTATATTTACGCGAAGACTAGACATTAAATTAAACTAATTTTTATGGATTCTATCGCGTTTGATTTTAACTTTTTAATTCCCGATGTTTCGGATGCTTGACAGACACGCTAGACATGTCTTTGCTGTAGAAAAAACATGAATATAAAGCTATCATACTAGGTGGTAGGACTACTTTCTCAGGAGTTCGTCTGAGTAGGTATCACATTCGTATCTATTTCTGCCTCCAAATAGAAGTACTTTTACTGCTGTTTGCCGGTCAGAAGGGTATAGAGAGCTGGTATAATTATTGGCTCTGAGACGTTCCATCTTAAACCTCAGAGGTGACAACGTATCTGTAGCTTTCTTTGTTTGAAATTGGCTACTGGTTTCCATAGACTGCAGTAGCCACTTACCGTCAGGTGCAATGCAAGTTGATTTGTTCCTTCCATTTATTTAAAAAAAAAATCGTTTCGCGAACGCCCCGGTTAAGAAAAATATGTCATATTATATAACAAAAATGTCATATTAGGTAAATACATGTTCTTGCCTCTTTCAATAAAACCAAGCTCTACGAAGCACGAAGAAGGTTAACGAGAAATTTTATGCTCGCTTAGATTCAGGAGCTAACAATGTGCGTAACGTTAGGAACAAAGAACACAATGAGAAAACGAGGGCTGTGGAGTGGACGGGAGTAATCACAGTTCGTTCACACACTACATACAGGACAAAGGAATATCATGAGCATGTAACATGCAATTGCATATTTGTATGTATATTGCGAAACTTGACTGTCTTGTTCGTCTAGTTGTCGTAAACGAGGTTGCTGATCATGAGGTCCCGGGTCGTGCCAAAATCAGTATTGGATTTTTCTCAGTAGCAACCCGGAGTCAGAAATTTGGCGATGTTTGACCCCCGTGCCGTTGGTTCTGCGCCTAATCTCTCTCCAGTCTTGTCAGTTTACCGTCCCATTGGATTACGAGAGTGAGGGAATAGAGAGTGCACAGGCACATACATTCCGGCATTACTATCCAGTTCTGCGCTGATGGAGATACTGGCAGACTTAACCGAAATTCGGTCTTGAGGACATTATTTCAAAACTAAAAAACAGTTCTTTGGTTAAAGTGCTTATTATGAAATCTTTAAAAAGAACTCTCCACCAGCATCTATACAAAGTTTCATGCATATTAACCAAATTTTGAAACACTTTTTTGACCGTCTCAGAGACTACGGTCTGCTCAAAGGCTACTAGCTCATTTTCCGGTGAAGATAAGATCCTCTGTCTTGGGAAGAAACAGAAAGAAACCGAGCGGGACTATTAAAAAAATAATTAACAATTTACATTGAAATAATATATTAGAACAGACTCAGTCAGACATACTAGAACAGACACCGCGAACAAAATCTGTGCGGAAGAGCGGGGTGCGGGGCATTAAGCAAGTCTCGGCGTCTCTTCTATTACGTAGTACATATTACTTCCATACAGTTAGCGTTACCATTAAGTTAAAGCCTATTAAAGTCCACTACTGAACATAGGCCTCCCCATAGATTGCCTAATAGGGGGATATTTGCCACAGTTGCAACTAGCGGGTTGGCATCGGCAGTTTTTTAATTTTAGCCGTTATTAGGAAGAAGCTGCTGCACATTTCTTGATTTGTTTCCCTCTGTCGCCTCTTACGGCACCCACAGGATAACATAGGGTGGTGGGTATTCTTACACCGCCACTACATGTTATTTCTTTAATGACAATACAATATTTACGTGAAACAGCAGACCACCGTATTCGGTAAGTTGTCAAAATTTCCGGCAAGGATTCGGTAGTATACCATTCGACATGGGTATGACTTTGATTTTGTAAGGGACTTGATACCAGATACTCCGTCAAAGTAAAAATTGGGATCAAAATTGGGGCATCACGGCGGACACTTCCTTGTACTTAATCCTTTTCCGAGACTTACAGAGTAACTTTACTGTACTTTACTTTTTACAATTAAACTCGATAAAATCCTTAACATTAGATAAATTCAATGTGTAGTAGGGCTGAATCCAAGGTTGAGAAAATGTGTGATAAGAGAAAAGTGTAGTTTGCAAGATGATGTTGCGACCAGGATGAAGAAGGGAATTCTTCGGTGGTTTGGTCATGTGGAAAGAGTGAATGAGGAAAAGTGACAAAGGAAATTTATGTTGCAGAAATCAACGGCAGGGCCGCCAAGAGACACCTTAGACGGAGGTTTTTCTACCAAATTGGTGATATATTGAAGATGGGCCAAATTAAGAGTACCATTAATCGCCGAGCATGTATGCGCAGGTATGGATGTAAAGGAGGCGAGAGAGGTATATCAGGATCGTGCCAAATGCATGTCTATAGTCTCTGTCTACCCCTCTGGATGGCGGGCGTGAGTTTTTATGTATGATGTATAGTATTCGGGTACATGTAAAAGAAAAACACATATGTACGTAAAAAACTTACAGACAAAGAGTAGGTGTAGGTTCTCAATGGATTTACAACAAAAGGGATTTAAAGAAATATTTGTTGGCATTCGCTTTTCCGATCTTAGAATATCATTCTTCTCTGTACAAGCGAGTGAACCAGCCCGATGCCTGCGTTAACTGCCGGCACTTAGTGTCTGAATATTTTATTCCATACTCGAGACATCTTTATATTTTATGAGCTAATTCCCTAATACACTCTCAAAGTTATTCCTTGTTAAGAATTCAACAAACAAAGTAGCGATAAAGGCAGCTTGCTTTCAGCTTTTAAACTTAAATTTATATAATATGTGTAAGTGTAATGTGAGTGTGTTGAATTAGTGTATACGTATGTATGTAAAAAAAAAACAATTCAAAAAACTATTGAACCAATTTTAATATTTGGCTAATGTAGACCTCATAAAAAACTTTATACTAAATATATATAAATAGAATAATAAAATAGATGTTAGTAGATGTTAGTATATGTATAAGAAATTATATTTGAGATTACATAAACATCAACATGACCAGACCACGAGACGAGTACTACAATCGACAAACTGTTTTGCAGTTTGCCAAAAGTAGCCAATTTTTACTTCATATGATAAACACTTCTAAATATTTCGAACTTAACAAGCCTTCAAATACTCAAAACGATTTTAGCGACCAAAAAAAGTTTGTCATGTTTCCCCTCTGTCGTGTCACAACGAACTATCAGACCTCTTTTATTTACTTCAATAATAATAAACTTTATAATTACTAATGTTCATTTTTCTTGTAGAACCGATAAGACAATTTGCCTAGAACGTCACGCTTGGGAGGTAACGCAGTACCAGGTAACACCATTTTAAAAGGCCGGCAACGCACTTGCAATTCTCCTGGTGGCGGTTGTTCATGGGTGATGGTCGACACTTACCATCAGGTGAGCCGCATGATTGTTTGCCCTATATAAAAATATTGGTAAATCTAATTGTGCCTTAAGCGCTTATACGTGGTAGAGAGGTAGAGTACCCTTACTATACGTGGTAGAGCCATGCTGCAGCTATATTAGTAGTATAGTTGTAGCACGAATGGGTCGGCTCGACCGGGGAGGACCACGCTCTCACAGAATACCAGCGTAAAATAGCAGCTTAATGCTGCTGTGTTTCGTATGGTGAGTGTAGAGAACCGGAGACCCTTTTTACCGGAAAAGAGGCATTCCATCTTAGTCGTCACGGGTGACAACGCATCTGCATTTTGATTATTTATTGAGGATAGATGTAGATGTCTATGGGTCACAGCAACCACTTACCATCACGTGGACTGTGTGCTCGTTTGTCACCTAACCTATAAAAAAAAGAGCATTAAAAAATTACGTATAGCATGATTATACGTAAATTTTTAAAGTAGTTTAATTATTATATATATTTATAATTATTAGTATACTTCCAATTTTCAAATACAAGTACAAATAAAAAATTCTTTATTTGCATAAAATACAGTTGAGAGGGTCTTCAGTTAAATATCTATAATGTACATGTGTTTAGTCTACTCACAGACATGCAAATGTTTGGGTACATAAAACAAAAAAACTATCTATAAGTCTATAAGTGGAGCACATAAAATAGTGGTAATTAGACAAAAGTGACTTTCAATAAGTATTATTTATAATCTATATTGAATAAAAAGTTTCTGTTTCTGTTTCTGTTTCTATTAAACTAATTTTTCTATTCTAAATATTCTTTTAGGCTATAGAAACAATTTTCCAGTAACCATTTCGTTAAATTATTTTTGAAAGAGGCTCCTTTTTTTCTTTTAAATTCTAAGTTAATGTGTTATATAATAATATGCTCATGTTATATGCATTTCTCTTATACATCTACATCTTTATGACAGGGCGGATTAGATCTACATATTTACTTCTTAAACGCCTTGTTGTAGTATCTTGGCGGGATTTAAAATACTTAGGGAATAATTTGACAAATGACAGACTTCTCTGACATATAAATAAGGTATTGGAAGAATATGCTATTTTTTAAAGTAAGGTTTACAACTACATATCTAAATACCAAATGTTTCTTAAGGCACGGATGCATCGTTTTTGAACTAAAAGTGCTCTTTCTACCTCAACAGAGTTACCCCAAAGCAATATCCCATAGCTAAGCACCGATGATACGTAGCCATGGTACGCGGTGAGAGCAGCCTCAATTAATATATTTTGACTAACTCTTTTTAAAGCAAAAGCGAATCTTTGAAGCTTTTTGCAAACTATATCAATGTGCTCCTTCCAGTTCAGATGTGTATCAATATTTACTCCTAAAAATTTATAGTTATCTCCTTCATCAATTTTGTTTTGTCGTATAGAATATTAAAGTGTTGTTTAGATGACCTGTATGACCTAAACTGCATAATTTTCATTTTTTGTGGATTGAAACTTAAATCATGAGTCTCCAACCATTTTATGATACTTGTTAGTGCCGTATTTGCAAGCGAATCTAATGACTTATTACCATCACTTTTAACTATTATAGTAGTATCGTCTGCAAAAAGGATACATTTGCGAGAAGTGACATTGGGAAGGTCATTAACATACAATAAAAATAATAAAGGACCGAATATACTACCCTGTGGTACGCCTGTTTTTTTAAATAATAATTGAAAACGATGAGTTTCTTTAATAAAGATGTTATTTTTTGTGTCATTTTTGTTATCTCTGCATGCCATGCATACGCGTTCCCTCTAATTCCGTATTATTCTAGTTTATGGAGGAGTTTATCAAGATTTACAAAGTAAAAGGCGCAACTCATGTCAAGAAACAGTGACAGTACCGGGGTATTATTATTTATACATACAATTACGAGTACATACAATTCAAAACAAGCAAGAGAAGCAGAACTACCTTTACGAAAGCCAAATTGTTCAGGTTATAATATGTCACAAGAACTTATAAAATCATTAAGCCTTTTAAGCATTGCTTTCTCAAACACTTTTGACAATACCGAAACCAAAGTGATAGGTCTATAGTTGCCTGTATCTTGTTTATCTCCTTTTTATGCAAAGGATGAACTATAGATAATTTGAGATCATCTGAAAATACACCCTCTTCAAAAGACAAGTTAATAATATGAGCTAGGGCTATACATAAATGAAAAGCACATAACTTTAATACTTTAGTAGTGATACCATCATGCTCACAGGATTTACTATTTTAGTGACATTATTATGTTGTTAATTTCGTTTTTATTGGTGGGTTTTAAATATATTGTACGAGAATTCTTATCAATCTTTTTGTAAGTATTGTCAAGGTTAGGCGTCTGCTTGGCGGTTTTATTGCTAAAATAATCATAAAAGGAGTTACAGATGTATTGGGGATCAGAATGTGTAAAATTATTTATTGTAATCATATTGATATCATCACTATGCATTTTGTCACACACAGTTGAAGAAATGGCATTCCAAGTTGCTAGACCTATGTTTTTACTGTTTAATATTACTTAATGGTTATGAATTTTTTGTGCAGTATGAATATATTTTCTTAAAACTTTACTATGTTTATGAAACTTGAGCCTATTTGTTGGTTTACTAGTCTTTAACAATTGATATTCCGATAATTTTATGTCAAACTTCAATTAAAAAAAAAGCTTGGAAAATCCAAAAGTACACGAGTCATAATGTTCATATGATCGTGAAAAAAATTCAAAAAAATTGTAAACTATAGTTCTATCCGTCAAAGCGTTCCAGTAGCATTCACCCAAATACCCCTTTAGGTCACTCTATCAAGTCCGGAGGTAAGGTCTATTCATAACTAACAAAACGAGGCTAAACTCAGCACACCTAGTTCTACTATTTGAGAAGTTCTAGTAGCATTCACCGAAGTACACCTTCAGGTCACTTTATTAAGTCCGGAGGTAAGGTCTCACCATAACTAACAAAACAAGGCCAAACTCGGTACACCTAGTTCTACTCTTCGAGGAGTTCCAGTAGCATTAACCAACGTACACCTTCAGGTTATTTATATATAAATCCATTTATCTATAAATCCTACGTAATTTTAGCGAAACAAAATATTGTAATAAAAATCTGTGATTATAAAAAGTTGGTCAAATATGTATCAAATTTGGTTTTTGGAATATTTTTTATTTCTACTACGATTGATATTATTCAGCAAGAGCCGCTGTAAACAATCGATACAGTAATCCACTCACGACCACAAACGAACTAGTAGATTCTACCGAATCAGACGGACATCTCATGAACTAAACTTACTCGACTTAGCTTCTGCATCCTGATTGGTTGTAGCAAAATGATACATGACATTTCTTTATTTTTAATTTGAAGCAGCTATACGAGGCAAAGGACGTCCCAAATAATAGTCACTTGCAAAATTTATTTTATTATATTGAAAATAAAACGAGGTAAATGCAAATGAAATAATGTTGAAATCTATTTATTCACTTTATTTTTCAGCTTTTTCATGTATTTTAAGAGAGCTTTACTTTGCATTTCTGGCAACTGCCTTCTTTCTAAGCGAACAACATCTACATCTTTTAAAATTTTATTGATAAGGGTGCACAAGTTATTGATAACTTCATTTTATTATTATCGATAAAAAGGCTTCAGTTCTATGCTTTCGGCATGTAATATGCTCAAAGCGATATTTATTTAATATTGCATGCATTATTAATAAGCAAACTTATTAAATAAATAAAATTGCTTCTAGAATTAACGGATAAGTATCAATATAAGAATCACCAGTTTCACCACTTTCGTTACTCACTTCCTTTTCATGTCCTTTAAACAGGCTCTTTATTTTTAATATTTGTGCACTAACATCATCTTCACAATTAAAAGATGAGCGGTGAAACTTAATGAATCCTGTAATAAATAAAGATTTAAATGCATTTATAAATTTGTGGCCAGTCGAGTAATTGTCTCTAAAATTGTATGATCTTATTAGACCGAAAAAAAATTCGATTGCATCGGAATATATATAGCGGGGTCTCATAATCTTTATGTTTTCCTTGGACAAAAACTGCCACAATGTCATAAAACTTTTTATGGTACTTAACCAGTTCTTTATATAGGGCACTGTACTTTCATGACCATTTTTTATTAAATTATTTAATTTTTCTAGTTTTAACAAAGCTTGCTGCCAGAATGCATGGTGTCTACATTTTTCTGTAACGGCACATTTGTCTTAAATCTTTCTGTCTTCTTTTTATTTATCACTGCACTTCCATTCACACTGTCAAATAGGTACTATTTCTGCAGTATTTTTAGTATTTTGCTCACTGGCCGCCCATCGGAATAATGAGCTGTAATAAATATTTGAAATTTTATTAAATTAAATATCATTAAGTACTCTATACAATATTTTTAAGTTACATAGAAGTTTGCGTTTTTATAGAATTAAACATGACAAGCAAGCACCCATTTCACTTGATAGTAAGTGAATGCTGTGGACCACAGACACCTACATTAATCCTCGATTGAGTATCAAAATGCAAATGCATTGTCACCCTTGAAGACAAAAGAATGGCTTTTACCAGTTAAAGGGGTCCCTGGTTCTCACCACTCACTATATAAAATACTACAGTCTACAGTTTTATGGTGCTATAAATCTAATAAAATAATTAAACTTACAAAATGCAGAGGTATAATTTAAGGCTCCTGCCACGGTTTTACTAAATACACGAACACAATTCTTAACCTGGAAATAATCCATAAGAATTTGATTAGGAATAAGTGTATTGCATGTACTTAAATTACTTGTAATTGAAATAAAATTACAATTAACAAAAACCTTCATTTTTAATTTTTTCAGGATTAACATGTTCATCGTTAAGTTTGTGTAGTAACCGTGTTTCTGCATCTTCACAATCTGTCTCATACACATCTACAATATCTGCCCAAATCTTTTCTTAGTATTGTATATTTTTGTTAAAAAATTGTTTTGCATTCCTTTGATTAAATGTGGTACATCAAATATGACAAGCATATTACATACATACATATAATCACGCCTCTTTCCCGTAGGGGTAGGCAGGGACCACTTCTTTCCATTTGCTACGATCCTTACATACTTGTTTCCTTCGTCCACTTTCGTTATTCCTTCATACATGCTCTTCGGTTTAGGGTACTCTTGACCTGGCCTTTTTCAAGACGTTCCTGATTTGGTCTAGAACCGTCCTCCTAGGTCTACCCTTCCAACACTTTCATTCACACTCGCCTTATACACTTTTTTCGTTAATCGTTCTTCATTCATTCTCTCGACATGGCCAAACCATCTCAGCATACCTTTCTCAATTTTTATCACTACATCTTCTTTCAGACCACAACGTTTCCTTATCTCACTATTTCTTATCATGTCACTCAATTTAACTCCTATCATACTTCTTAACGCTCTCATCTCAACTGCATTTATTCTGCTCTCATGTTTCTTCTGCCACACCCAACTTTCACTTCCGTACATGAGTGTCGGAACCAACACCCCCTCATGAACAGCCAAACGAGCCTTGTTAGACACCTTCCGACTGCTCATAAAGGAGTGCAAGCTCCATTCACCATGTTTCCTGCATTCACTCTTCTTTCGATATCACTCTCACACTTTCTATCTCTTGTAAACTTTGAATCCAGATACACAAACTCCTTCACCTGTTCAATCAAGCATATTAAAACCACTTATATGTATCAGGTCATCTAAAATACAAAATGTATTAATAATAAAGCAATTCTATTAAGAGTAAATATGACGGTGAAGTTTTAATTAATTGTACCTGGATTTTTATTTCCTCTTATTTGAACTGCTCTAGTTTTCTCTTGCAGTAATTTAAGAGCAGACCTAAAAGTAGCCCCTTGCTCTGAGACTAATGTTATCCTGTCTCACCAACAGCCACAACAATTTCTTTTAAAAGATTTTTCACATTAATAGTAGACATCCCTTTCTATTTCCCTCAATAGTTGTTTATTTTTTCTTTTTGATATTGTACGAGCATGAAATGCAACGTACAATTGTCAAGTCATCATTTCACAACTTGACCTCTTTTACATATTTCCGCGGAAAATGTATTTTGAAATCTATATTATATATTATTAAAATATATATTATATATTAAAATCTATATTATATATTATATCTATATTGTATATATAGTATATTATATATACTACATTAAGTATTGCTAATAGTTTATTCGGTATTTTAGACGAAAGTTTTGCAGAAAAATATGAAAAAGACATTGAACTTATCAGGCGAAAACAAAACCATTTAGCAACCCTATGGAAAAATCAAACGACCGTAGTGAAAGCGGAATTTAATTTACTAAAACGCACCGACAAGAACTTAGCGAGATTAATATCCATTCTGATATACGAGCCCCTAAGATATCACCAATTAATCATATCATCAACATATCGCTACCCGATCGCTCCTTACCGAACAATACGAATGATGATATAGCCAATAATCTACAGCTGCAGATGATCAAGGAACAGATTGAAATTATGAAGAACAACGAGCCCCTAGCAGAGAGGGTTTCTTATCATGATGTCCACCACTACGCTGCGATATATGTATTATTTGCGGTCCTTGCGGTGGGCGCCCTGGCGTACAGCTGGAGGCGCTGTAAGCGGTCGGCGCCGGGAGCACCCGCGGAGGCGGGAGTGTCGGTGCCTATGACGGATCAGGAGACGTCGTCGCCACAGGTTCTACCGAGTGTCAGTGCTCAGTGTAGTGAATGTGTTATGGGCAATCAGTGTCAAAGTGTGAGTGCAAATAATTTTTCAAAAAAGAATGCACGTGTGTTTAAGCAAAACAGAAGCACATCGCCTGTGCTCAGATCAGTGTACGCAATTCCAAACCAGTGTGCATAGACTAGTCTTAGATAAGAATATTGTTTAATCACCTTATACATTCATGTACTAATCAAGTTATCATTTGCACGATAGATAAGAAACAATGGTATCACCTTGTAATTAGATTATGCCACACTAGCATCCATCATTCTACTAACCCCCCATCTTTGCTGCCCGGGAATATGTACGAGCATGAAATGCAACGTACAATTGTCAAGTCATCATTTCACAACTTGACCTCTTTTACATATTTCCGCGGCAAATGTATTTTAAAATCAGTTCGCTTATAGCCATCAAGAGCGCTACGCGTACCAATTATCAGTAGTTCTAGCCTTTATAATCTGTAACTTATCCAAAATATATTTTTATCAGACTTATCAAGCGGTATCAGTTTATCATCCCCTTAGTGTCGGTACAACCCCGAACAGATATTTTTATCTTTTCGTGGTGTACAATTAAGAGTATTGTAATGTATTGTAGATGTTGATCCTTTACTAAAGTAAAAGCAATCGGTTGATACAAGTAAATGCAAATAAAATGCAAAGAAAGGGCGTAAATAAATCAACGCAAGCAAACGGAAATTTATCAATAAATCAGTAATAACATCACGCAGTAACACAACGATTACGGACAAAACAAACAATATGGCTGCCACGACTTGCATTGGAACTTAGAAGGGATATCGAGAGGCGAGGGGATGTTAGCTGTCATGTATTATTTTGCTATGACGTTTCTTATGTCCAATATTTTCTCTATGAAGATTACTGCCCATGCTCACGACGGCGGCCGAGCGCGGAATGAGAGTGAGGCAAACAGGCAAAATGTATTTAGTAAAATAAATTATTACAAGGCTGCTCAAAACACCGAAAATTTTGGGATTCCTTAGCCGAAAAAAATTAATTATAACTAAACAAAACAAAATTAAACTGCCATTTACATTCCAAGGCTTCCCACATGATAGATGAAGAAATTAAAAAATAGATTGAGTTACAATTGATATTTTAAAAAGTTATCGTGTTTACCCCTCCATACGGACTTGATAAATCTACACCATAAGCCACTAAAACCACTTTTTTATGTAAAAATAGCAATTAATCAATTAAAAAAAAATCATTTTCCTTTCTGACAATGTGCTTTTTATATGATCATTCATATGTTCAATATGATTTTTAGATACGATTTCATACGACACAACGTTGGAATCTTGATTTTTAGGCGCTAGTAGAACATACCTACGCGCTTTGCGCTTAAGGCATGCAAAAAACAGACGTTTCTCACCTTAGATGCTGCTGTCCGTCGCCGTCCGGTTTATTTTATGACTGTTGTAAACGAGATTGCTTTACTGCCATATATCGAAAGACATGCAATTGTTCTGGTATTTCCCATAGTCGCCACTTACACCACTCACAGCCCACAGGATGAAATAGTGTAATGGATCTCTAACACCGACGCCGCACAGCATAACACAACTATTTTATATACTAAAAATACGTGTACGGGCAGCGCTCGGATTCTTCCTTTCCTAACTTTTTAAAGTATGTTGTTACTAAAACTATTTTGCTGTAAAAGTAATGAAGCAATAAATAAATATTATGTTCTTTCCTTCTTAAACATTCTTTAGCAAGAAACCTGCTGCTGCAAGGTTTCTTTGTTGTTCTGAAATGTTTGATGGTGAATGTCCTGATGTCGTAGGTAACCAGGGCTACCTCAGTTTTTATTATTAATTTTAGTTCAATCTACGTAGAATGAGCTTACTGTATCTTGAAGTCTTGCAACGGTATTCTTGGGTTTATATTTAATATTATTGAATGGAGCCCATCGCCGTGTAGTATCGACGACAAGAGTACGCTGGACTGGCTATACACAGGACATAATGAAGCGATTTCATTTTGACTATTTTGGCGCTGATAGCAGAAGTGTCCACGAAACTAATAATAGAGATAGGAGAGTGTGACAAAATATATCGATAAAAATGCTATACCCAGGCCTACCATTCTATTTATGTATCATTTTAATATATTGCCTACAATAAATAAATGTATCAATTAATACTTATGTCTTGGACACGAGCTTTATACCTATATGAAACAAAAATGACGCTACGTTAGTCAACGACGTTTTTCTTAGAAACTGTAAAACGGATTTTGCTGGGTTTCACCATTGGGTATATATGGTTCTATCTGAGAGGTTTTAAAAGGTCCAATAAATAGGAAAACTGGGAGTAGGTAACGACAAAAAAAAAGATAATCTTGTAAAGAATTTATTGTTAACCATTCATTTAGTCCTCGTAATAGAGAAAATGAATAAACTGCCAAATTATTATGCCTATTTCAACAATATCTATGGGTACAATTAGAATTGTACAAACTTTAAATTACATTAAATAATAGCATACCACAAACCATTGAGGTTATAATAAAATTTTTACACTTTTATTATAGAGTCAATTGAAAACCTGTAAATTACTTATATTTGATTACTATCTGTTGTCAGCGGCTTTCGTTGTTATAAACAGACTAGCTGTTCCCCGCGACTTTGCCAGCATGTAATTTAGGGTTTTTATTATGTTGCGTGAACCCTAATCTTTTCTAAAATATAAGTAGCCTAATTTACTCCTTATAACATCAGCTATCTGCGAGTGAAAGTTCCATCGTAATTGGTCCAGTCGTTTCGAGATTAGCCGAAAACAGACAGACAGACAGACAAAATTTTTAAAATAGTGTTTTTGATAAGTACTGTATATATCATATGCATTTAGCAAAGCTGTTATTTTGACATTACTAACAGACACTTCAATTTTATTTATTTGTATAGATATAGGTAGAAAACATCGTTATATTATCGACAAGGAACGTCTCTGTCTACCTTATTGAATTTTATTGTTTATCAAAAAGGAAATTTAAAGTCAAACATAGTAGTGGTTGGTAGTTACAGTTTTGTAAAAATTGGTATATATACGTTTTATTAAATCTGATAATACATTTCACTTAGTTTATAACAAAAATAGGCTTATAATGTTTCATTAAATCTGATACCTTGTTCATTTATGTAAGGCAATCCTGACAAATGACTGTTCGTATAACGGGGATTGTGCGATGGTCTGCAAATAGTAGTTGCCCGCCGCGACATGAAAATCCTTCATTACCGCCACGTCGTTGTTATTAATGGCGCCATTTTCTGACAATGCTTTTAATGATCTTTATATGTTCAATATGATTTTTAGATACGATTTCATGCGAAACAACGTTGGAATCTTGATTTTAGGCGCTAGTAGAATATACCTACGCGCTTTGCGCTTAAGGCATGCAAAACAGACGTTTTCACCTTAGATGCTGCTGTCCGTCGCCGTCCGGTTTATTTTATGACTGTTGTAAACGAGATTGCTTTACTGCCATATATCGAAAGACATGCAATTGTTCTGGTATTTTATGTCGCCACTTACACCACTCACAGCCTTACAGGATGAAATAGTGTAATGGATCTCTAACACCGACACACACACAGCATAACACAACTATTTTATATACTAAAATACGTGTACGGGCAGCGCTCCGGATCTCCTTCCTAACTTTTTAAAGTATGTTGTTACTAAAACTATTTCCTTTTGCTGTAAGTAATGAAGCAATAAATAAATATTATGTTCTTTTTCCTTCTTAAACATTAGAATAAGAACAAGAAACCTGTTGCCACAGGTTTCTTGTTCTGAAATGTTTGACGTGGTGAATGTCCTGATGTCGTAGGTAACCAGGGCTACCCTCAGTTTATTATTAATTTTAGTTCAACCTACGTAAATGAGCTTACTGTATCTTGAAGTCTGCAACGGTATTCTATGGTTTAGATTTAATATTGAATGGAGCCCATCGCCGTGTAGTGTCGACGGCAAGAGTACGCTGGACTGGCTATACACAGGACACATGAATGATTTCATTTTCACTATTTTGGCGCTGATAGCAGAAGGAGTCCACGAAACTAATAATAGAGATAGGAGAGTGACAAAATATATCGATAAAAATTTCTATACCCAGGCCTACCATTCTATTTATGTATATTTTAATATATTGCCTTGATAAATAAATGTACCAATTAATACTTATGTCTTGGACACGAGCTTTATACCTCATATGAAACAAAAAATGATGCTACGTTAGTCTAACTACGTTTTCTTAGTAACTATAAAACGGATTTTGCTGTGGGTTTCACCATTGGGTATATGGTTCATTCGAGAGGTTTTAAAAGGTCCAATAAATAGGAAAACTGGAGTAGGTAACGACAAAAAGATAAACTTGTAAAGAATTTATTGTTAACCATTAATTTAGTCCTCGTAATAGAGAAAATGAATAAAGTGCCAAATATTATGTCTATTTCAACAATATCTAAGGGTACAATTAGAATTGTACAAACTTTAAATTACATTAAATAACAGTACACAAACCATTGAGGTTATAATAAATTTTTGCTTCGACGCTAATTCACAAGTTTTAGTTTTTTAGTGACAGTTTTAGTATAGAGTCAATTGAAAACCTGTAAATTACTAATATTTGATTACTATCCGTTGTCAGCGGCTTTCGTTGTTATAAACAGACTAGCTGTTCCCCGCGACTTCGCCAGCGTGTAATTTTAATTATGTTGCATGGAACCCTAACTCTTTTCTAAAATATAAGTAGCCTAATTTATTCCTTATAACATCAGCTATCTGCGAGTGAAAGTTTCGTCGAAATCGGTCCAGCTGTTTCGAAGATTAGCCGAAAAAACAGACAGACAGACAGACATAATGATTTCTTATATTTACGCGAACACTACACATTGAATTAAACTACTTTTTACGGATTATATCGCGTTTAATTAACTTATTTTATTAATTCGACGTTTCGGTGCTTTACAGAATGTGAATGTGGTCCTCATATATAGGGCAAACAAAACGATCTATTAAAACCCGCGTAAAAGAACACATAGCTGACGTGAAGCACCAACGTTCCGTAGTCTGCAGTTTGTGATCATATCCTAGACGGCCCCGCCATTACATTAGATTTGATAAACCACAGATTCTCGCGAAAGAACATCGATTCCTGCCAAGGATGATACGTGAGGCTAATGAAATTAAAAACATCCTAATTTCAATAGAGAGGAGGTTGGTATTACCACCGCTTGGGATCCTGTAATTAATAAAATTAAACTAAGCCCAAGCATACCACTGCAAGACTTCAAGACACAGTTAGTTCATTCTGCAGATCGGACCAAAATTAATAATTAAAAAGCTGAAGGTACTCCGGATTAACTTTGACATTGGGACGTCAATCACCTCAGTCCCCGTGACCATGGGTGTTGTAAAGCACCGAAACGTCGGGAATTAATAAAATAAGTTAATTAAACGCGATATAATCCGTAAAAGTAGTTTAATTCAAAGACAGACAGACAGACAAAAATTTTGAAAATAGTGTTTTGTTATAAGTACCGTATATACTTTCTATATGCATTTAGTAAAAGCTGTTATTTTGAAATTACAAACAGACACTTCAATTTTATTTATTCGTATATGGTAGAAAAAACATCGATATGTATTATCGACAAGGAACGTCTTTCTCTACCTTATTGAATTTTATTGTTTATCAAAAATAGGAAATTTAAAGTAAATATGTTAGTAGTAGTTACATTTAATAAGATAAGTGACAGATGTTGAAGAGCCTATGTCATCAAATAGTTTAAATCCCCTTACATGTTGAACGTTACCACACTTCACTTCTGGTGACGAATTTTACATTATCGTTGTTACTAAAAACACTTTTTATTATATTAATAACATGAAACTTAACTGAACTACACACACTCTTTTCCATGTTTAAAACTTTAAAATACTCGTAGACGTTTTGAGCAATACAACGGCCATTTGCAAATTATGTCAAATTTAGTTCTTGATACATGCCAGAAGTAAATGGAGCCAGTCCAGCGTACTAGTATATATTATGGAGGTTAGTAAGTTGTCGCCACTAGCCATAGTAGCCACTTACCATCAAGTGGACTGCGACGTGTCAGTTTTGTAAAAAAAATTGGCATATATACGTTTTATTAAATCTGATAATACATTTCACTTTAGTTTTATAACAAAAAATAGGCTTATAATGTTTAATTAAATCTGATACCTTGTTCATTTATGTAAGGCAATCCTGACAAATGACTGTTCGTATAACGGGGGGATTGTGCGATGGTCTGCAATAGTAGTTGCCTGCCGCGACATGAAAATCCTTTCATTACCGCCACGTCGCTGTTATTAATGGCGCCATTTCGTTGATCCACTGTCACTGCAGAAATAAGGGAGCGTTGTCTGCTACAGAAGGCATATTTAACAGTTTTAGTAAATATTTAAGTCCTTTAGAATAAATGACGAAATTCGACCATGTTTACTCGTCTTTGACCACTGTCTTTGTGGGCTGTTGTCCACCTGATCTTAAGAGAATGCTGTGAGCCATTGACACACACTTGATTAATAATTATCCCCCTTAGTTTTAGATTTATAGTTTGGACTAACATGGAATGTCTTTTAAATGGTACTGAATTACTAGAAAAGAATTAACTTATAAAAAATTGCTAGCTTCACAGAACTAAAAACAATAATGTGATTTTACTTTCTGAAGTCGATGCTAAGACATAGTGTGTATAAGAATTAAAGCCAGAATTACCGCGTAAAGAAGTATCTAGGGCCTGGTCCACGTCATTCACCATACGAATCACACCATAATTATGCTGCAATTTCACGATGGTAAAATATAAGAAAGTCAACGTTGGCCTATAAATTGTTTAATAGAAATTATGTAGAGTTAAAATATCACACAAACGTGTCCCAAATGTTGACCTATATATAATCTTGCACCCTACGTAACGTGATATTTCATGCTGTTTACATATGGTAACGATGAAAAATGTTGCGGCTTGCCCTAACTTTGAAATCCGTAAAGTTTGCATTACTCAAGGAAATTCATCAAGCGAAAGCAAAATTCATGTCAAATACTAAAATACTATTTGTTCACCGTGACTTCGTCCGCGTGAAACCCTTATTCTTTTTCTGAAATAAAAGTTGCCTAAGTTAGTCCTTATAACATCAGTTTTCAAAGCTCGCAAAGTAACGCCTGATTCTATTAATTATTTAAAATCTTAAGTCTTCTAACAGATAACGATATAAATATATCTTTTACGCCATCTAACAATTTACTGTAAGTAGCCAGCCTTTAGGTTTTGTACAGGATGCATTTCGGAGAGTGTGCGTAGGAATTGCATATTTTGATTCCTCCCTATCCCTTCCACCATCAGACAACCAGACGTTCGGCCAGTCTCCACCCTTTCGTTGTTGACTTACCACGCATTCAAACCAAACGGTTTGCTACATCATTCATCATGCGTACAGCAAAGGAGTGGAATAAGTTGCCAGCATCTGTGTTTCCATCCGATTACAATGTGGGTGTCTTCAAGACAAGAGTAAATGGGCTTTTGTTATGTTAGTGCGCTTCACCATCGTAGATTACATCACCACTTACCATCAGGTGGGATTGTAGTTAAGCGCCACTAGAAGAATATAAAAAGTAATACCCAGACCGAAGGGCTGCGTTTAAGGTATGAAACATCTGGTACTGCAATGGTCAATCCACCTGCCGAGTTGACGATTATGCCAAATATTTCCTACACTGGAAGAATCCCATGTCCAGCTGTTGATTTCTATGTTCTCAAGAAAAAGGGAGCTTGTCTAAACCTAAATTATATTGAAAACCTACATGTAACTGCCCTTGAAGTCCGTCTGTTTCTTTCAACCTCTTTTCTATTTCTATCTTCAAACTGTTGTTTTCCCGTCTGAGGGTGGATAACCAATAAAATAACAGGTTGTTAGGCATTTCATCTTAGTCCTCAGTGGTGTCTTTTCACCGACTTCAAAAGGAGACGGTACTCAATTGGACTGTATGTTTTTTCTTCTATTTTTTCTTCTTTTTATGTGTGTTACCTCAACTTTTCTCTGGGTGAACCGATTTCGATGGTTCTTTTATCTGAAAGCTGGTGCTTCTCATGTGGTTTCAAGGTTTGATCAAGGTTTGACTAATAGTTTTAAGTTAATTAATAATTTATATTGAAGTCGGTTGTACAAAATTTCTAATTTTCAATTTTCTGTCGCCTTTTTGTTTGAAGTTAGCTGCAGTTGTGCATGAGGTCCAGTAACCAATTACCATCATCAGGACTGTAAGTTTGTTTGTTATTTCAAATATATAATTTACTTGGTAGAGCCACGCTGCAGCAATATTATTATATCACGAATGGTTCGGCTCAATCAGAGAAGGACCACGCTCTTACAGAATACCAATAGCAGCTTGATGCTGTGTTTCGTATGGTGAGTGTCGAACCAAAGACCCTTTTACTGGAAACCAGGTCAATCTTTGTCCTCAGGGATGACAACGCATCTGCATTTTGATTCTTAATCGAGAATCAGATTCAGAGATAGTCATAGGCTGCTGCATTAGCATGGGCTGTGCTCTTTTATCACCTTATTCTATATAACACTCCTTCATTAAATTTGGCAACGTCCTCTGTCCACTACAACAATTCCGCATAATATTGACGAACAGATTAAGCTCCCATTTCCCAAGCACTGAACCTAACAATGTTGAGTTTAGTAAAAAATATATATAAAACGACACAAGACAATATTTTGTTTAAAAGGATATTATCATAACGGTCATTAAGTAAGTGTATCACTGAGGAAAATGAAAAGAGAGATGCGGCAGCAGCATATTCTAAAACAAATCAAAATAATTAAAAAAAACTGTTGGTACAACCCAATAGGGTAGTTAGGGAATAAGTAGGGCCTTTTCTTATAATAACTATGATGCAGCCTATAGGTTTCACCTTTAAGTAATTTTTCTTAATATTAGAAATTCATAATATCTAGAAATATTTATACGGACAATTTTATCTCCTATCTGTCATTCTGTCAGAGACACCGGCGCGACGATGCCCCAGCCCGCCTCCTGTCCGTCCCGAATCGTCTCAAATCAAAATTACCTTTCCTTATAGTCCTGTAGGGCGTGGCGATCTACTGATGACTCGGCCTTTTTTAAGCAATTGACGTTATGTAACTTTGAAAAAAAGGGTAGATATTTTGTAGTTGGAAGGATGCTTTTGGAAGGTGTATGTATGTATGTACTTGTATGTACGTATTTATGTATGTCTATTTCTATGGCATGCTCTGTAGCCTAAATGGTTTGATGGATCTTAACATATGTGGTGCCGTTGAATCGTCTTGTAGAACGACATGGAATATAAAATATTCTTTTCTATAAACTTTTTAGTCGGGTTTTTGAAATGATACTTCTTTATCGACGGAGTGGAGAAATTTAGTACGGTATTAAAAATATGCAGATGGCTCGGGATCGTGCTTTGTGGTATTTTTGGGAGGCCTGTGTTCAGCAGTGGACTTGTAGGGCTGTAATGATGATGACGAAAAAGACGTGACGTTCTTGTAACGTTTCACCGTCAGAGCTGCATGAGTATAATATTATTTAACCTACTTATGTAAAATATAAAATTATAAGAAAATTATATGTCATAAAGAAGTTTCACTGTACGTGTACACAATTACACGCACATTCTTTTTATTGCTGTTTTAATCTTTGGACTTGTTTGTTTACAGATGTATTTCCCGGTTAATACTAATATTATATACTTTACTTATATACTAATATTATAAATACGAAAGTGTGTTTGTTTGTTTGTTTGTTTGTCCTTCTTTCACGTCGCAACAGAGCGTCGGCATGGCATCATTTTTGTATGGCGATAGTTCGGTGGCTGTAGAGTGACATAGGCTACTTTCTTCCGCGGAAAACATCTCATTCCCGTGGAAAATCGAATATGTTGCACAAGTTTGTCCTTCTTTCACGTCGCAACGGAGCGTCGGCACGGCATGATTATTTGTATGGGGATAGTTCGGTGGCTGTAGAGTGACATAGGCTACTTTTCAGCGGAAAACATATAATTCCCGTGGAAAATCGAATATGTTGCAAAATTAAATTCAGCTAGGTGGCGCCACCGTGATTCTACAAGACGGACGACGGTACGATGGACGAACACAGAAGGTCAGAATATCTGGATTATTATGTCTTTTACCAAAATTAAGATAAAAATGTATGGATCTGTATTTTTCCACGTAGGACCGGGAAGAGAGCGATAAAAAACATAAAATTCACCAGCTGATTTTCTTCAAACGTTTTGGTGCATCGTAATTCACAGAATAGGCGATTACCTCGCAGACGATATTAAGTAATCGGTTGATGCTCTGCCTACCCCGCAAGGGTTACAGGCGTGATTATAAGTATGGATCAGAAATACTATCACCACCTGTCACGCTTTCACCCTTAACTATTACTTAACAATGGTAGAAACAGTTCTTAGTAAGCCTTATTAATAAGCCTTAGTAATATTTATTGAACGGAAATGAATACAGTTCTTATATGTGGTTATGAATGAATCGGTATTACAATAAGAAAAATTGTGCAAATTATAAGAAAAATATTTTTGAGAGTTCTTATTAACTAACGTATACATAGTTTAAATTGATTCCGCTAGATGTCGTTACTAGGTTTTAAAACGCGGTAACGAAATGTTTCTGACATGTACTTAACTCCCGCCGTTGAGCCGCGCGTCAACTTATAGTGCATACGGTACCTATACGCTTAAATTGTTTCTATTTTATAGCTTATTCGACTACCTGCTTTCGATTTCGGTTGTTTGTTATTTGCTTTGTGATTTGGTTAGAGTTGAATGGATTTTTATTGGTTTTCATTTCGGATTTGTGTATTTTCTGGATTGGTTTTGTTGATTTGGTTGGTATTCCTTTATACATATTTAGACTCTGGCTTTGATTTTGGATTTTGTTTATTTAGAATCGTGAATTGGTTTCCGTTGTTTTAGGATGTTTAACAATATTTCAGGAATATTAATAGTATAGATAGTGTATACGGTACCCATACACTTACTTTTTCGTTGGTTGTATTTATATTGACTACTGCTTTCGATTTCGGTTTTCTGCGATTTGTTTTGTGATTTGCTTGTTGATTCGATTTTTTTGGCTATCGTTTTCGGATTCGTGTTGTGTCTTGAATTGGTTTTGTTGTTTTGATTTTAAAATATTTAAAAGGAATATTTATTCTTTTAGATATTTTGATTTGCTTTAAAAAATATTTAAAAGGAAATTTAATTCCTTTTAGGTATTTTAACGTTTTTTATAAATAGGTTTTTCTTACTTCATAATGCCTTGCAAACGTAAGTCCAGCCTTTCAAGAGTATCTTCTCAAAGACAAGCGAAAAGATTAGTTCGATCGCTAGAATCTTTCGAAGATGCTGAACTGAGAAGGCAAGAACAAGCAGAGCGTCAGGCTGCTTTAAGAGCTACTGAAACACCTGCTCAAAGTCAGCAAAGGCGTCTTGAACAGGCAGAGCGTCAAGCTACTTTACGAGCTACTGAAACACCTGATCAAAGTCAGCAAAGGTGTCTTGAACAGGCAGAGCGTCAATCTACTTTAAGGCTACTGAAACACCTGCTCAAAGTCAGCAAAGGCTATTCGAACAAGCGGAACGTCAGGCCGCCTTAAGAGCCGCGGAAACACCTGATGAAACTCAACACAGACTCATTGAGCAAGCTGAACGTCAATCTACTATAAGGGCATCTGAAACACCAGAACAGACACAGGCGCGAAGAGATGCAAATGCACAGCTCCAAGCTGAACGTCGACAAAATTTTCAAAGAAACAATTGGTCGGTTTTTAATGACGCAGCATTCAATTATGATCTGATTCAATTATGAGTTTAAAAATCACAGGTTAGTTGTTATCGGACTGATGGACAAGGCGTGTCGATTTTGCAGCGCTTTAAAATGGAAAGATGAGACCGCAGGCATGTGCTGTTCCATGGCAAAGTGTCTTTCCGTTACTTGGGAACCAGAAGAACCTTTGAAAACTCTTTTTATATGATGCTAATGAGTCACGGCGCTTTTAAACAGGATCCGGAAATATAACTCATGCTTTCAAATGACGTCCTTCGGAGTTGACCGAAATAATAATGCCTGGGATTTTCGCCCACATTTACGGTGCAAGGGCAAATTTATCATAGAATAGGTTCACTTTTTCCAGCTGAAACGAACAACATAAATTTTACAAGTATATTTTATAGGTGACGAAGAAATTGAGGTAGACCGTCGCTGCCAATTTATCCAGGGAGTTGAGAGAAGTGTTCAAAATTCAAAGATTCTTGCATGAACATAACATTTTAGTCAAAACATTTAAAACTGCTTTTGAAAACCTACCTGTAGAGGATTATAAAGTCGTCATTCACGCAGATCGGACCCTCGAGGAGAGCATGAAAGGCGCTACAATGCACCTTTGATAAAGGAAATAGCAGCCGTAATTAGTGGTGATCAATTTTCTTCACGAGACATTGTCTTGCAGCACGTGATGATACGTTGCAACGGGTAGCCGATACACACAAATTTTATGACGCTCTGCAATACCCATTGATTTATTGCAAAGGACAATAGGGTTATCATTTTCAAATTCCTCATTAACCTGGTTACAAAGGCCTACCCGAACAAAAAGTATCATGGATGGATTTTTATGCGTATCAAATGATGTTGCGAGAAAATGTTTTAACCTCTTAGCGGTGTAGACAATTATTTCATCAATTTTGTAGACATGTATGTGAAGGTAGAAAGTGAACGTCTCCGTTATATATCTTTAAATCAAAAAGCTGCGCGTTGAGAATAATATACATTTACAAGATGCAGTTTCTAGCGACGCCAATGTAAGCCCCAGAGATTTAGGTAAAATGGTAATTCTGCCTCATCATTCGTTAACAGTCCCCTATCTACATGAGTACACACAAGACGCATTCGCCTATGTACGAACTTACGGAAGACCTGATCTTTTTGTTACTTTTACTTGCAATCCCACATGGAAAAAAATAACCGAGGAGCTAATGCCGGGCCAAAAGTACTGACAGATACGATTTAGTTGCTAGAGTATTTAGATTAAAAGTACAAAATTAATGTATGTAATTAACAAAGGGAAAATTTTCGGAGTGCAGTGCTTCATGTATTCAATTGAATAAAAAGAGTTACCGCATGCCCACATTCTAATATGGCTTAAAGAGGAGTTGCAGCCCAGCCAAATAGACGACATAATAAGCGCCGAGATTCCGGATCCTGAGCAAGATAAAGAATTGTATGATACCATCGTCCGAAATATGATTCACGGTCCATGTGGAGCACGAAATTCAATATCGCCATGTATGAAAGAAGGAAATGTACAAAGAAATTCCCTAAAGAGCTATTAAAAGAAACAGTGCGCAATGACAATGGCTACCTTTATACAGACGCAGAGCTCCCGAAGATGGTGGCAGGAAAGTTACAATCAAATCTCGCTCTAGAGCGTTCGAAACCGTAGATAACAGCTGGATTGTCCCGTATTCGCCCATTCTACGTAAAATGTTTAATGTCCACATTAATGTAGAAGCATGTAGCTCTGTCCGCGCAATCAAGTATATCTGTAAGTACATAAATAAAGGAAGCGACCAAGCAATATTTAATCTCAGGATTGAAGGTGAGGCAAATCCGTTAATGAGTACAGACCTTTCAAGCAGGGCGTTATGTCAGCAGTAACGAGGCAGCGTGGCGTCTCCTTGGCTTCCTTTACACGAAAGGCGCCCAACAGTTACTCACCTTGCTGTGCACTTAGAAAATGGAAAGCGTGTATATTTCACCGAAAGAAATTTCAAGAAAGAATTGCATCACCGCCAAAACTACACTAATAGCCTTCTTTCAACTTTGTCAAACTGAGCCCTTTGCAAAAACGTTGTTATATTCTGAAGTCCCCTGCTATTATACTTGGAACACATCTAGGAAGGAGTGGAAACGTCGTATTCAAGGCGCGCCTGTTGCAAATTGGCCAGGTTAAAGTCATCAGATGCCCTTGGTCGTGTGTATACCGTCCATGTAAATAATTTTGAATGTTTCTGTTTACGATTGCTGCTGCACTATGTTCGGGGTCCTACAGGATATAAAGACCTTAAAACTGTCAACGGTCAGGAATGCGCAACTTATAGAAGCATGTGGCTCTACATCTTTAGAAAACGATAATCACTGGGATGAAACCATGGAGGAAGCTGTGCAGTGCCAGTCATCAGCCAAAATTAGGGATCTTTATGCAACTCTAATATCATCTTGCGGGCTATCTAATGCACATAAATTGTGGGACAAATATAAAGAGTATATGGCGGAAGATATTTTGCAGAAGGTTACAGCAGACACACGCGAACATGACATACAATGAACACATTTATAATGAAGCACTTGGAAAAATTTAAGATAAAGTAATGGCAATGATGGGCAAAATTAATCGACTTTGGAATGATAAGCCCTCAGCGAACAACCGAAAATGAACTAAGTGATGAAATTATGAAACAAACTACGATATACCAGCGCAGCAGCAAGAAATAATTTGTACCCGCTTGCTTCCCGAACAAAAAACGAGTTTTTGACAAAATATTAGGACAAATTGAATCTGGAAATGGTGCACTTTCTTTTAGATGCTCCTGGAGGAACTGGGAAGACATTTTTGTTAAATTTATTATTAGCGCAAGTACGGAAAGATAAAACATTGCTGTGACCGTAGCTTCCTCCGGTATAGCCGCTGCTAAGGGGCCGCACTGCACATTCTGTTTTAAAACTCTAAATCTAGCCCAGGAAATCGCCGATCTGCAAATTTAGCAAAATAGTGCACGAGGTATAATGCTACGACAATGCAAACTTTTAGTGTGGGACGAAAGTACAATGTCGCATAAAAAGGCTGAAGCACTAAATCGAACGCTCCAGGATTTGCAGCAATACCGATGTAATGGGAGGAATGGTGGTTTTACTGGCTGGTGACTTTCGCCAAACTTTACCTGTCATTCAAAAGGGCACACCTGCAGATGAAATTAAAGCATGCCTCAAGTAGTCTATTTTATGGAACAAGGTGACAAAATTCAGTTTAACTACGAATATGAGAGTGCATTTGTATAATGATATCAATGCTGGAAACTATGCTGACACACTATTAAAATTGGCGATGGGCGGTTGGAAACGGATGCTGAGGGCTGCGTTAAATTGACGAGAGATTTTTGTAATTTAGTACAGAGTCATTCCGAATTAATTGCGAGCGTTTATTCAGATTTAACGAACAACATGCATGAAGACAAATGGTTATGTGAAAGGGCGATTCTTGCACCAAAAAATGAGAGCGTTAACAAAATAAATTCAGATATATTAAGCGAAGTAACAGGAGAAATAACAGAGTATTTGTCAGTAGACACAGTTATGGACACAGAACAGAGCACTTCATATCCCGTAGAGTTTCTAAATTTCTAGAGTTGTCAGAGTGCCCTCACATAAGCTTCAATTGAAATTAGGCGTCCCAGTCACGCTAATGCGAAATTTAGATGCTCCTCGGTTATGTAATGGACAGGCGTGTGTGACACATCTTGGACGGAACATAATCGGTGCTACAATTTTGACAGGCGTAGGAAAAGGTGAAAATGTTATTATACCACGGATCCCTATAATTCCCACAGATCTTCCTTTTCAATTCAATAGGTTGCTTTCCTATTAAGCTCAGTTTTGCAATGACAATTAATAAAGCAAGGGCAAACGTTACAGGTAGCGGGGTCAACTTAGAAAAACTGTGCTTCTCTCATGGTCAGCTGTATGTAGCATGTTCGCGTGTGTCAAATGCCCAGAATCTCCACATTCTTTTCCCGAATGGAAAAACATATAACATTGTGTACAGTAGCGTCTTAATATAGTGTTCAGTTAGTTTTTTCCAAAATTCCCACAATCAATTAATCAGGATTCCACAGATCTTCCTTTCAATTCAAAATTTCCTATTTAGCTCAGTTTCTTTTCAATTCCAAATGCTGCACCTCTGACGGACCTATTAAGCTCAGTTTTCAACTCAAAAGGCTGCATCTCTGACGGATCTTTTATTTAGCTTAGTTTTCAATTCAGAAAACTGCATCTCTGACGAATCAATTTAGCTCAGTTTCTTTTCAAAAGTCTGCATCCCTGACGAATAATTATGCTCAGTTTCCTTTAATTAAAAAAATATCTCATTTCCATTTGGAATAAACAGGCTATTTTCATGTTTTCCTATACGCTGCGTTTTAAAACATTTAAATAGGCTGACGAATCAATTTTGCTCAGTTTCCTTTTAATGGTTGCATCTCTGACAAATCTATAAAACTCAGTTTTCTTTCAATTCAAAAAGCAATGGATAGTTCATTTCCAGTGACCATGCGGACGAAGTCGCGGGTAACAGCTAGTATTATTATAACCCTTTTTATAAAAGTTTTGTTCAACATAATATTTATACTTGGTAATAGAGAGACCTTGTATATTTTCTTGCTTATTCAGTAAACCTTATTATGTAAAGTATGACCCATATCATTAAAACAACATTACACACACCCGAATTATGCCATGTGACGCGTCTTCACACCCTTCCTGCACCGCACAACATCTTAGGAACTGACTCAGTTGAACGGTAGACATAGAAAGAGCAAAGCTGCAGCCTGTAGTAGCTCCAGCACGATTGGGTCGTCTCAAGTGGGGAATACCACGCTCGCGCAAATATTCATCATATTATAGCAGCATAATGCTGCTGTTTCGTATGATCACTGGTGAAAATTGAAAATCTTATTAACAAGTAAAAATATATTCTATTTTAGTTCTCAGGGTTGACAACGCATCTGCATTTTGTTTCCTAATCGAGGATAGACGCAGGTGTCTATGGACCACAACATTTACTTCAGGTTCACTTTGTGCTTGTTATACAGGTCAGGTGGACGCCTGGTGGCAAGTGGCTACTGCAGCCCATGGACAAATGTAAGCTACTTAAAATAAAAAGGCAAATGTTGCATTGTTATAATTTTTTCCTATTTATTTGATAACAATCTACAATATTAATTTTAAAATATATTGCTTGTTGTAAAGTCGTGGTAGCTAAGAAGATACGTGCTCGCCAAAACTACAGAGTACGCGAGCAAACTTGGCCCTACTGTGTAGCGGTGGCAAATATATCCACTACCTCATATCGAACCGCACGGTATCGTAAGAGGCGACAAAGGACAACAATTCGGGATCTTGGCAGCAGCGTCTTCTTAATAACAACAAAAACATAAATCTACGATTGCCAATCCACATGGCCTTTGCATTGGACTTTTGAAACGCTGTGGCGGTAACGGTAACATGATGGTTGGACATGAAATTATCTCGGCTTTAAGAGTATTTTACGGTTTACGTGGTAGAGCCATGCTGCAGCTATATTAATAGTGTAGTTGTAGCACGAATGGGTCGGCTCGACCAGGGAAGGACCGTCCTCTCACAGAATATCAGCGTAAAATAGCAGCTTAATTTGCTGTGTTTCGTTGGTGAGTGTAGAACCGGAAACCCTTTTTACTGGAAAAGAGGCATTCTATCTTAGTCCTAACGGCTGACAACGCATCTGTATTTAAATTCGCAAACGAAGATAGATGTAGATGTCTATGGTACACTTACCATCAGGTGGACTGTGTGCTCGTTTGTCACCCTTATTCTATAAAAAAAAAACGTAGATCATTTGGTATTTTATAAAGTATTAAATTGCATTTACCGTATTTGGGTGACTGCAATTTATAACTATGTCAAATGTCGAGAGGTTAAACGGTGGATTTTTTTTTACATAACGGCATTGATCTAAGAAGTAATGATAGAGTTGTCCGAACGATTGTGTGTTTTTACTCTTTCTCCGTATAAAAAACCGCCCATCCATACCATCGTAAAACACGTTTCTTGAACGGGAGCCTCCTTTAATTTTTAATTTATTTTATTTTTATTATTTCTTTTTATAGCGGCAACAGAAATACACATTTTGTGAAAATTTCAACTGTCTACGTATTACGCTGACAGACAGACGGATGGACGGATGGACGGACGGACGGACAGCGGAGGCTTAGTAATAGGGTCCCGTTAGTTACCCTTCGGGTACGGAACCCTAAAAACTAGCGCTATCTACTGAAACTGGTACTACGATATGATGGGTAATATCGCTGTGCGCTAGGTGTGGGCTGTCTAAAAGATATAATGAAGTAACGAGGAGGAGGATTGCTTAAGTAATGGTTTGAAGTGGATTTGGATATGTAAAAGTGGTGCAATTTTGGGTACTTAATGTCTGCCCATGTGAATTATAAGTGGAAACGATAAAATAAATGTCTGCTGAGGCGCCTTGAGATACTATCTTCATCGACTGATGACTTAAGCTGCCGGCAAAATCTCCCAAATACACCGTTTACTCCCAATTTGCATTGTGATGCATCAACATATTGTGATTAAGTTCTAAATTAAAATATTATAAGGGATAGTTTCAATGGTTTCATAACACTTGACACTGGCAAAAGTGCAGCAGACTAGCCGTTGGCAAAGAAAGAAAGAGGCAAGTCGGAAGCAAAATTGTTGTATTCGTGGACAAATTATTAATGTAATTACAATTTTATTCCTACAATAATGTAATGTAATGTAAGCAAGTTTATATTATGACATATTTTTGACTTACCAGTGATATTAAATATCATTTTTTTAACTGTGTCTTTGGTCGTAGTTTGCACAATCCTTCACGGGCTTTACGACACTTAGCATTTTTAATACTAAAATTTACGAAAGTTCCCGCGACAGCTGACCGCGAACCTAATTATGGAGCCTCGGCGCCTTATAAATTACAGGAGGATAAGGCAAAAGAAGACGAGGACGTGTTGACAGCGTTGGGTAAAAACAGATGCAATAATTTTCAAAGCCTTTTGATAAATTACATTAACTTATCAAAAGGCGAGAACGTTTTGTTAAAAAATATTTTGTGTTTAAATTATTACATATTGATCTATATATTATGTTCTTTTTACATGTGGTCGAAGAACCGACAGCCGATGGGGAAGAAAGCTTCTCAAGTGGCAATCTCGTACCAGTACAGAAAGTATAGGATAGTTCCCTACTAAATGGAGTGACGACATGGTAAAGCATGGAGGAAGTCGATGGATGCTGGTGGCTCAGGGCCGTGGCATTCCGTGGGGAGGCCTATGTTCAGCAGTGGACTTGAGAATGGCTGTAAATATAATGATGAATGACTTTCTTAAATATCTTCCTGATAATAACGCAATAATAATAAAATTGTGGTTGCCAGACGTGGCGACTATGGCATATACATATATCCCTATAAGGTAATCTATTGATGAGGGCTAAGATCAGCAGTGGACTTGTGATGGACTGCATTGAATGAATAAATGAATGAATTTTCTCATAACTTACTGCCACAAAACCACTGTTGAATGTCACAGTTAAATTGATTCACTAAGGAGGTATTTACCATAGTTGCTCACGCTTGGCAGGTGGATTGGAAACCTCAGTTTTTTTATTATTTCGAGTCGTTATCAGGAAGATGCTGCCCATCTCCTCTTTTGTTTCCAACTGTCGCTACTTAAAAAAACCCGCGGGATGGTATATGGGATATTGGAGTCTCTTATGCTGCCACTACACGGCGTTCTTTTTTCTCGAGATATTCGAGTCGAAAATACATGCACTCACGCACGTACGCACTGTCGCATGTATGAACGCTTAAAAATATAAAGATGGGTTTAGTTATTTTCGTAAAATGCAGGTACGATATTTGCTTCCATTTGTTTTCTTATTTATATCATTATGTTGCTTTATCACTTTAAATAATTCCAAGATTGTCAAATACTAAGCGATTTGCTGCTCCTAAAGGGGAGCTACAGCTCGGTACATAAGACAAACGTCTCTCTCAGGGCCATTCACAATCTACGTAATGTAAATCTACGAAATTCGAGTGTTGAATAACACTCGTTAAACAAGCATAATTTTAATGTATTCAAGTTAAAAATAAAGCTAAATATGTTTGTTTCTAAATATATTGTGTACTTAATTTAAGGTATTTTTAGGATTCCACTGTCATCCAAGGAACTGTATAATTTCGTTATGTCCATCTGTCCCAATGAGGCATTATAGGAAAGTGTTTTCCTATTGTTTGTCAATTCTTTATATTATTTAAAAATCAATTGGTTATTTTAAGATAGTATCACACAAATATAATATTTATATTTTGAAGACCGAATTCTTTTTCCGACTTTTTTAAATAATTGTGACGGTCCATATTTCTAATTTAAAATTAAGCTTAATTTATTGGTTAAAAGTATTTTTACAGATTTTATCGCGTTTAATTCGATTTATTTAACCCTTTTTTAATTCACGACGATTCGGGTGTTTTACAGCACCTATGGTCACGGGGGGAATGTTGTCCTCCAGTGTTTGACGTCCCGATGTCATAGTTAGCCTGACTACCTTCAGCTATTGAATATTAATTTTTGATACAGAACGAGCTTACTGTAACTTGAAGTCTTGCAGTGGTATACTTGGATTTGGATTTAATTTTATTACTTATAGGTTCCCAAGCAGATGGTAGTACCCAATCATCTCCTCTGTTGACATTGGGATGTTTTTTTAATTTTAGTAGACTCGCGAATCATCTTGGTAGGAATCGGTATTCTTTTACGTGGATTTGTGGCTTATCAAATGCGATGTAATGGAGAGGACGATCTTGATCATGTTCCCAGACTGCAGACTTCCCGTAACTTTAAGCACTGCAGCTCCGTATTCAAGGACCAGCTAGACGTGGAAGCCAGAACGACATCATTTTTTATTATAAAATTGAAGTGTCAAACGATCTCACAATCCGCCTGATAGTATGTAGCTACTGCAGGAAATAGACGTCTACAACCAATTTCAAACAAGGAAGGAAAGATATACTTTGTCACCTCTGAGGACTAAGAATGCCTTGACAGCCCGTATTTTATGTAATAAAATTTAATATTTTATTCAATAAAGATTATTTCAATATTGAATAAAATATCCCATGCCATAATTCTATAGTAAATTACGCTATGAAAATAACTAAAATAAACCAAACTAGCTGTTTCAACTTTTGTGATACCTTCAACTTTCGACGTCTACTTTCCTCAAACAGCTAAAACTAAGTCTGCTAATTAACTTAGATACATTGGGGCCCGTTAGATCTTCACGTCAATAATAATTCCAAGACTATTCTGACTCTCTATTTTTTATAGAGAATAAGGGTGACACACGAACACATTGATGATAGTCCACTACTGAACATAGGTCTCCCCCGTAGATTGCCTCAAAAGGGGGATATTTGCCATAGTTGCCACGCTTCGCAAACGGGTTGGTAAATGCGGTTTTTTTATTTTTAGTCGTTATTAGGAAAACACTGTTGCCCATCTCCTGATTTGTTTCTCTCTGTCGCTTCTTGCGACACCCACGGGATGATATGAGATAGTAGATATTCTTACACCGCCACCACACGGCTTTTAGTACAGTTAACGTATAATATTTAATTAACAAGAAAACCGATGGAATTCTTATCTTTGTAGGCGTGGTACACATGAATGTAAAATAAGGTAAAATTCTTAGTCTAAAAAATTTTAGTGGCCACCCTAAAACCACTGAGTTGATCATGTCGGGCTAAGGAAAAACTAGTTAGGCCTAGGAAAAATGACTTTGGCGGGTTACATAATATATCTTTAATTACATACAACATAACCACAATTAATATTTTAATAATATAATACATACATTACGTAATTGTGTGACACTTGTCTCGCTCGGGGGTTTCATTTATTCAGATCCGGCGGGAAAGGGACGTTAATTGAGACACGCCCCGTATTTCACTTGCCAAGGATCGGTCCTCATGAACTTTCTGTGTTTTAATTTGTACTGTGGAATATTTAATTTTAACTTAGCATAAGCACGCACCTTGGTATAATATAAAATAAGAAATGGTTTTCGCGAGGTTATATATTACGTATGTCTTGTTTGAGTGTTATTATTACCAGGAACATAAATTATTGTTACTAGAAACAGATACAAACTAGTAGTACCAGACTCCACAGAGTCAGAATTCATTATTGCACCGATGTATACGCTTTTACAACAAAATCGCAGAAAATATATAGAATCTGACTTCCACCAAGTTTAAAAAATTTATTAGACAAAGATTATATTATAAAAAGGGTTATTACAATATTAAGTTATATATGAATTATGATAAGCCTCGCCACCAAGCTATTTCTAATTTGTTTTGTGTTGTGAATTATTGTATAACTTAAATATTTTTTTTTTTTCAAAAAAATTACTGGTTTTTTATCTGGTTCTATTACTATTTCCAATGAAAATCAAAATACCATTATCACTATCGATTAAGTGCCATCAATATTTCACGGCTGTACACTCCCTTTTTGTATTTCATAAGAATACTGATACGCTTTTAACATTACTAGTATTTTAGTAAATCACCCTAAACTGAAAACTAATAAAATCAGTCATTACTTTGCGGAAATCCATTATATTGAAGATGTTAAAAATTAATTAGATAAGATCCGGGTAATAAAATAAAAAAAATGTTTTACCTACTTTGAAGAGCACCTCCCGCCCT
Source organism: Parnassius orleans (assembly GCA_029286625.1). Lineage (NCBI taxonomy): Eukaryota > Metazoa > Arthropoda > Insecta > Lepidoptera > Papilionidae > Parnassius > Parnassius orleans. The sequence continues at coordinate 18,216 of JAGSMP010001736.1, read as the reverse complement.
CCCTCAACTGCGTGAATACACCGGAAAGACTGTCCACTCAATAATACGACACGTGTTTCGCCTCTAAACGAGGCATCCTCCGGTGAAAAAGATTCTGCAGTGGCTGACCGCTATAGCGCTATAGTGGTGACGAGGATAGTGCACCCGATTGTGGAAGGGCGAGAGATGCTCTTTTAACTAGGTAAGAAATATTATTTTGTTTTATTACGCGTATCTTAGCTAATAATTTTATACATCTTTAGTTAGCTGAAAATGCTTAACACTAGCAGAAGCGATTAGTTGCTTAAGGGAAGTCCAACCCAAGTCGCTTGAGAATGGACGAACAATGGGAAAAATTAAGCGTCACCTTCCTAAAAGTAAAACGCACTCTAAAGAACTTTTCTAGAATAATGGCACTCTTGACTTGATACTATCACACGGAAAACCTTATTTACGTTTATCCTAGCACTATGTCTTTGTACACTTGATCTGTACAGAAATCTAAGGCACATAGCCAAGTACAGCTACATTAGTAGAGTGTAAGATGAGAATATAAAATATCAACGTGGTAGAGCCATGGTTCAGCAACATTATGGTTGTAGCACGAATGGGTCGGCTCGACTGGGAAAGGACCACGCTCTCACAGAACACCTGCGTAAAACAGCAGCTCAATGCTGCTGTGTTCTACCTAAGCCCGCCGACTTCGCCTTGATAGGTCTGGAATGTATCTTCAAGTAATCTGGTGATGCAAATGTTATTTGCCACCTCTTATATAATTTAAAAAACGTTGAATAAAGTTAATCGCAATTAATTTAAACTAAAACACTCATTATTAATAATAATAACATTTACTTTAAAGCATCCATAGCCTCATGTCAGTCTCCCCGCAACGTCGCGAACTGAAAATATATTGAAATCAAGCTCGAAAAAAATCGGCCAAATTTGATTAATAAATTGTTCAAACTCATTGTTATTTTATTTACTCGTAGTGGGAATAATTGGTTTCGTCTCAGGCATTAATTTTGTTTTACTTTTAGATATTTACTATCTTTATCTATCTTGGCTAGTAACGGTTAACACAGCTGTCACCATCAATATCCAGGCATTAGTTTATGGGTTGTAAACCTTATTTACGACCATGTTATGGCACAATAATTATGACATATTTCATACAGCGCAGAAATTTTACGATTTAATTACTCCGTCCCTACACAATACATCGGAAAACAAAAGAAGAATGGTGTTTACCTATCATTCAGGCGAAGCGTTTTGCTTGGCTTTTAATGCGTATAAAAATACATGTAATATGTCTTATACAATGTGGATGTCTCCAAAAGAAGATTGAATAAGTTTTTACTAAGATAGGATCATAGTCGAGCACTAGCTTACAATTAATATTACCGTTACCGTTACCTCTGAACATAGACCTACCCCATAGATTGATTCATAGGCGGGATATTTGCCATAGTTCCTAACGTTTGGGAAGCGGGTTGGCAACCGCAGTTTTTTTAACAGTTATTAAGTGGGCGCTGCAGCCCATCTCCTCATTTGATTATACGACATAAGGTCGCCTCTTACGACACCCACGGGATGATATGGGTTAGTCGATATTTTTACGCCGCCACAACACGGTACAAGGTTATAATTAAAATTTAAAAAAAAATTGTAATAAAGAAAATGAGGGTTGTATTTAAAAGGCGATATGTTTTTGTAACGTGTGACGTGAAGAGACGTTGATTCCCAGCGTTGATTGTGATCGGTGGAGCGGAGAGGAGAGATAAATGGAACGGCCATCTTATTGTGTAAAATTTGTGTTTGATAGACTTTGAATATGTTTCTACAAAAATATTAAAATATAGTGATAAAAAGCCAAAAGTCGTCTAATTCTTTTGAAAAGCTAATTACGATTCAATAGTTTAGATGTGGGATTGTAAGACACACGGAAAAAACAATGTGAAGCAAAATTTTAAGTATGGTGGCACGCATATAAGATCTAAGCGTAGAAAATTAGCATCTAGTGAGCAGGGCGTAAAAGAGGAAGTGCAATCATATACTGAAACGATTAAACTGTAATTGATAGAAAAGTATAGAAAGCTGTAAGAAGTTTAATAAACGATGTAACAAAGTCAATATGTGAAGGATTATATAAAACCGAAAATCTTATTCCAGAATTTGACCCGGAAAATAAAGACATAAATGTTAACAGTTGAATTAAGAAAATTGAGCAATTAGATAAAATTTATAATTGTAAAATAAAATCATCCACTTACCATCAGGTGGACTGTGTGTTCGTTTGTCACCCTTATTCCTAAAAAACTCCCCAAAACTAATCCCTCATGGATTCACTTAGGTATATGTTTATTGCTGCGTGAGCACCAGTGCCCAGGCAGACAGCACGTTAAAATGGTGCCACTAAATAAAATGGTATTTTTATGCTAAAGTGAACTAGCCGCACGGTCAGCTGTCGCAGGAATAGTCGTAAATTTTAGTATAAAAATGCTAAGTCATGTCGTGAAGCCAAATATGTCATTATATAAACTGGCTTACATACATTATTGCAGTAATGACATAGTGATAACATTAATAATTTGTCCAAGAATACAACAATTTTGTTTCCGAGTTGCCTCTTTTTTTTTTATATGATTACACTTTTGCCAGGGCCATGTAATGAAATTATCCTTTATAACGGTTTATTTAAAAACTTCTTCACAATATGTTGATGAGTGACATTGTCAAGTTTTTGGTAGATTTTGACAGCAGCTTGAGCCATTAGACAGTCGATAAAGATAGTATCTCCTCTCCTCAGCAGACACTTATTTCATAGTTTCCACTAATAATTCACATACGCAGAAATTTAGTAGCCGAAATCGCACTTTTTTTTCATATCTTAATTCACTTCATACCATTACATAAGCAATCCTCCTCCTCCTTACATCGTTACATTTTTTTACTATTCTAAGCCAGCGCTTAATAAAAATCCCATCTGATGGTAAGTGGTGATGTAGCCGAAGATGTTAGATGTAAGATGTAATTTATAGCGTGGCAGATCCACACTGCAAATATATTACGGTTATACAGTACGAATGGGTAGGCTCGACTGGGGTAGGACTACGGTCTCACAGTATAGTAAAGTAAAGTTACAGCCTATACGTCCCTGCTGCCCAGCCTCCTCTCATTTCTGAGAGGTTTTAGGAAGGAAATGTCCGCCGCGCTGCCCCATGTGGGTGTTGGCGAACTTCACATGTCTTCGAAATATTTTTTATTTCTCAGACATGCAGGTTTCCTCACGATGTTTTCCTTCACCGCCGAGCACGTGGTAAATCAGCACTTAAAATTGCATTGCTAATTTCATTGGTGCCGGCGGATCGAACCAGGTTGCTCGCGTACTGTGAACACAGCGACTTAACCATCTGGCTACCACGGCTCACGTCTCTGAGTATACCAGTGTAATAGCAACAACAATATTATACGAACAGCAGCATTAATCTAGGGAAACAGGGATCCGGAGATCATTTTTAATGGAAACGGGGAATTCCATCTTAGACACGCTTGTGTTTTTGATGCGTTGAATTTCACAAAATTGGCAGCACCTACTCGGAGACTGCCTGTAGTATGAGATTCAAACGCTCAATCATAGCTTCTCTTTCAGACTGGATTTGATTCCGACTGGCCCGAGCACTTGGTTGCTATCTCTCCACAACTGTGCTGTCGTCGGTATACCCATAGCATAAATGGGCATGGCATAAGCAGGTCATTAATATGCAGCAGGAACAGAAATGTAGAGATAACGAACCCCTGAGGAACTTCGACGTTAGTCGCCATAGAGTCAGATGAGTAGCCATCGGCGACGACTGGGGGAGACAGTTTCCTTAGAAAGTCTTTTACCCAATCAATTAGGCCTGGGGATAAGCTGTACGCTGGAAGCTTGCCCTAAAACTAGCGTGTCAAACTCTATCAAAAGCCTTCGTGACATCAAGGGAAACAGCAAGTGCTTTGCCACTGTTCTCGAGTGCCTCGCCTCATATGTGCGTGGCATTCGCTAGAATATCCCCAGCTGACCGATTTCGGTGAAACCCGTACTGAGGAGGTCATTCTGTTCTAGGTATGCCATGTGGGCGTTCAATATACGCTCCATAATATTGCAGAATGTGGAGATAATTGAGATTGGCCGACAATTTGCAGGGTTGGCACAGCTGCTTTTTTTGAAACAGGCTGCATGTTGCCCAACTTCAAAAATTTTAGCTCTATTCCATTCCTAAATGAGAGGCAGAACAAGCTTTTCAGCAGGGGACGAATTAGGTGCACAAGCTTTTAGAACTAATATACCATCTGGTCCACTAGATTTATTCACGTTTAGACTCCGCAAGGTTTTAAGTATCTCCTTGTTTGTGATATAAACCTTCGATAAAGAAGTCCCACAGTGAGGTTATTTTGGTGGAATATTGTTGCCACTATCCAGACGTGAATTGCATGCAAAGAGAGACGCGAACAAGTCCACTTTCTCTTTAGCTATTTTCTATATTCTAGCGCATTTGTGTCATCCGGTTTCACCAGCGGTGTAGGCCAACAGAAGCTTGTCTCGATCGCTTTCAAGAGATAAAAAGCTTTAGTGCCGGATGGTCTGGTAGAGAGTTTTTCGTGTTTGCATTTAATGCGGTCGAGAATGGCTTTCCGTAACGCTTTTTTGTAGAAACTGTCGGCCTTGTTTAAATGCGCTCTTCTTAGAGCTGATATCCGAAGCTTTGCACTCTCGAGCGTCAACCCAGGATAGATATGCTAAATGCTTGCGCTTTTCAGCTTAGGCGCAGTGATAAACCATGGGCGAGCTATGCTTCTGGTGGGAGCAAAGCTCGCCCATGGTTGTCGATGTTTTGTTTGGTTGATGGATGATTGTCCATGGTTGTCGCAACACATCGGTTACACGCTCGCAACACATCTATTACGCAGCTCGACGGATCCGCAGAAAAGAAGCAGACCTCCAGCCAAGGATGGGATGCATCTCTGAACATAAGCATCATCCAAGAAATGCCACAGAACACTGTCCTGAGACACCTGCATCCGTCAAACAGGATCTATATAATTTGTCACCCTATTTTGTGGGGGGTTGCCCTACTACCACTTGTAAGAAGCTGCCACGAAAGAACATTTCTTCCCCATTGGTTGTTGGTTAACTCTTCCCATTGCTACCCCAGCTCAATGATCTATTGGGCTCTGTCAATTAATCTGGTTCTATTGCGGATAATTTTTAAGTAGTTATGCAAAGATAGTCCACACAGTAAAGTCAAAAATTAGTTGTATTTGCAAAAGCAATTCCTTCGGTTTATATAATCATAAAACTAATTCTTGCATAGGTCGATGTCCACAAAAAAGCAATATTATAAACAAATTGATACAAGTCAGTATCATTATTAACTGAAACAGCTTTCTAATGTCAATATCTTAAAAGTGGATTACGTCACGGGACGATATGGGGTAGAGGATAGACTTATACCGCCATTACACGGTGTGAGAACCACCACGTGTTATATATTCTGTTCCTTATTTCTGAAACTTAAAATAAAATAGCTCCACACTAGGATTTTCTCGTGTAAATGTCTCGTTTAGGCGGTTTACATCTAAAACTTTGCAGACGTATTAACAACTGACGACAATCCAATCAATTTATGACTACGCCCGAGTATTCTATCTAGAATCATAACAGCTCATGATCAATGCGCGTTATTTAAGTTTATTTTTGAAACTCAAACATAAATACCGAACTAACAAAGTCACAAAGCCGTGTAATGAGAAATTTCACGGTTTCTTGCTTTCAAAATACAACTGTAGTCTGCGGCAACGGAGTTCCCTGAATTAATCTGGAATGAAAATACTTTAAATCCAGGTACAATCATTTCGAAAATATATTTACTTTCTGTAAAGTCGTGGTAAATTAGGAGATAAACGCTCGCCGTGAACTTCACAGTACGCGAGCAAACCGGGTTCTACCGTGTAGTGGCAGCGTGAGAATATCCACTACGCCATATCGTCAAACCAGGAGATGGTCAGCAGCGTCTTCATAATGGCAAGAAAAAATAGAAAAATTTATTACCAACTTGCCTTCCAAGCGTGTCAACTATTGCAAACATCCCCTGTATGAAGTAATCTATGGGGGAGACCTTTGTTTAGCAGTGGACTTTGATAGGCTGTTATGAATTAATGAATATTGAATGAGCGGGCTTGGTTCGAGGTCAATGGCACCAATGAAATTGTTAATTGCAATTTTAAGTGCTTATTTAGGTACGTGCTGGGCTGTGAAGGAAAATATCAGTTGAAAAACCTACATGTCCTAGGAATAATATTATATTTTGAGGTCATGTAAAGTCAGCCAACATGCTTTAGAGCATCGCGATAGATAGACTAATTGCTTCAATAACCTTTTCATCATTTCTAAAAGAGGCATGTGAAGACGATTGACTCGACATTGTTAGGTTCAGTGCTTGTGAAATGGGAGCCTCAAAATCAATCCGTCTCCATTCCATTGTGTGGAGTTGTTGTAGCGGATAAAAACTTTTGAACACTGAAAAATATAATAGAGGTAATTTTATCACTTATATTAACTTTTTATATTTATAGAATAAGGGTGACAAACGAGCACACCACCACCAGCTGATGGTAAGTAATTTTTTTTTATAGGATAAGTGTGATAAGCGAGCACACAGTCTACCTGATGGTAAGTGGCTGCTGTGGCCCATAGACATCTACATCTATCCTCGTTTGCGAATCAAAATGCAGATGCGTTGTCAGCCGTGAGGACTAAGATGGAATACCTCTTTTCCAGTAAAAAGGGTCTCCGGTCCTACACTCACCATACGAAACACAGCAGCATTAAGCTGCTATTTTACGCTGGTATTCTGTCAGAGCGTAGTCCTTCCCCGGTCGAGCCGACCCATTCGTGCTACAACTATACAATTAATATAAATGCAGCATGGCTCTACCACGTCTGTGAACGCTGTAGCCCATAGACATCTGATTACGAATAAAATTGCAGATGCGTTGTGAACCCTGAGGATTAAGAACGAATGTATGCTGTATGCTAAGGTGTTAATTGAAAGAGTTATGGAAGAAACTGATAGAAAAATTTGGGATGTGCAAGCTGGATTTAGAAAGGAATGGGTGCACGAATCAAGTCTTTCCATGCGCATGATTGTGGAGAAGTTTTGGCCAAAAACCAGAAAGTTTTATGTGCGTTCATGGACTAGGAAAAGGCTTATGACAGAGTGGACAGGAATGTGTTATGGCAAACACTGAACTCATTTCGTTTGAGCGCTGGTTTGATACAGGTATTAAGGTCTCTTTATAGGACTCTAGTGCTTGTGTCAGGATCAACAGGGTCTACTCGTACTGGTTTTTTATAGGATAAGGGTGACAAGCGAGCACACAGTCCACCTGATGGTAAGTGGTTGCTGTGGCCCATAGACAGCTACATCTATCTTCGATTACGAATCAAAATGCAGATGCGTTGTCACCTGTGAGGACTAAGATGGAATGCCTCGTTTCCAGTAAAAGGGTCTCGGTTCTCTACACTCACCATACGAAACAAAGCAGCATTAAGCTGCTATTTTACGCTGGTATTCTGTGAGAGCGTGGTCCTTCCCGGTCGAGCCGATTTGTGCTACAACTATACCAGTAATATAGCTGCAGCATTGCTCTACCACGTATGGCATCCAAAAGGTGTCAGACAGAGCTGTGTAGCTTCCCGTGGCTGTTTAACCTATTTATGGACAGTTGTTTGCAAACTTTGAAAGTTGAAGAATGTGGGTTGAGAATGGTTTTCCGATGAAACCGTCAAATGCCTTTGTACGCCGATCAAGTCATATTTGCATCGTCGGCGGCCGAGTTGCAAATGATGGTTACTTTAATGAACTGGTCATTAAATTCTTTTATGGTATGAATGTGAACGCAAGTAAGACGAAAGTGATGGTTTTTGAAAGAGAAGAAAGTAAAACGTTATGTGAAATAAAAATAGAAGAGTAGTTGATTGAGCAAGTGGATGAGTTTGTATATTTGGTATGTTTATTTAGAGGGATGGTAGATGATATGGATATAGAACGACGTGAACGCAGGAAATAGAGTGAATGGGGCTCTACACGCTATTATGAAGAGGCAGAATGTGTCAAAAAGGCACGTTTGGCAATTCATGTATGTTAATCCTACTTTAATGTATGGTAGTGAAAGTTGGGTAAGGCAGAAGAAGCACGAGTAGAATAAATGCTGTAGAAATGCGGTCATTAAGGGTATGTTAGGGCTGAATCTGAATGACAGAGTGAGAATGTGATAAGAGAAAAGTGTGGTTTGCAAGATGATGTTGTGACCAGGATTAAGAAAGGAATGCTTCGGTGGTTTGGTCATGTAGAAAATAATGAACGAAGAAAGAGTAAACAAATTTATGCTGCAAGTGAACGGCAAAGTCGGAAAGGATTGCCCTAGATGAAGGTTTATCGACCAAATTGGCGATATATAGAAAATGGGCCAGATTAGGAGTACCCTTAACCGACGAGCGTGTATTCGTAGATATATGGATGTAAAGGAGGCGAGAGAGGTGTGCCAGGATCGTGCCAAATGGAAGTCCGTAGACTCTGCCTACCCTCTGTGACAGGCGTGAGTGTTTATGTTTATGTTTATGTTAATTACAGGACCCAAGCAGATGGTAGCACCTGCCATTGAAACAAACATTGAAGTATGTTTTAATGAAGCACGCTTCAAGATGTAGCCACTCTTGTCAGTGACACCTCTGACATATGGCAGTACAGCAGGCACTCGCTCGACTGTAGCCAGCTTCACTCATTCACTGTGACGTCGGCGGGACCCGGCTTATTGTCGTGCAAAACTTGCTTGATGTTGGAGCTCGGGCCAGGAGTTTACTGTCACAGATCCTCGTGCTCTCTGAAACAAAGATTTACCCACGGTAGCTAACTGTGAAGGATGGTGATGAGAGTCACCGTTTAAATATCTATCTGCTGGGTCTTTTTTCTATACACAGTGTGGCTCAAGGTTATCAGGATTCCGAATTACTAACACATCTAGAAACGCTAAAGAGTTGTTTGCCTCTAACTCCATTGTGAACAGAATTTTAGAATTTATGGAGTTAAGATGGTCTAAAAATGCAGTTACTTTATCTAAAGGTAGAATTGTGAAAGTTTTGTCTACGTACCGCCGCTTGTAGAATCTTGGATTTACGGGAGAAGTAAGTAGGGCTTTCTCCTCAAAGTCTTCCATGAATATATCGGCGACAATGGAAGATATAGACGAGCCCATCGCCACACCCTCTACTTGCTTTTAGAACTCCTCCTTCCACAATAGGTAGCCAGATGTAAGGCAGTGTCTGAGTAATACTGCATATTCTATGGGCATATTGTTTTTCCATCCTTCTAGTTACAATCGAGATGCAGCTTCAACAGGTAAGCATGTGAACAGAGACTGCACATCAAAACTGACCATAGTTTCATTGTCTGCCAGATGTAGGTCTTTAATCTCGCTGACAAAATGGCAGGAACTTTGTGTGTACTTGTATGTCCCTGAGCGGTGTGAGTATTTTCGCTAAGTGTTGAGCCAATCCGTAAGTTGGTGAATCGATTTGGCTAACTATGGGATGTAGTGGAGCATTGGGCTTGTGTATTTTTGGTAAACCCACAACTTCGGTGGTTTGGCACACGTAGGTATTATCGATTTTACGTCCAGATTTAATTTTTCGGAGTGTTTCTTTATGAGATCACTAGTTGTTTTAAGTGTGTTATTTGTTGGGTCGTTTTAACCTTTTATAAGTGCTTGAATCCGACAAAATTTCTTGTATTTTAAAATTATAATCTGACGTATCCATGACTACCGTGGCATTTCCCTTATCTGCGCGGAGAATCGAGAGTTCTGGCTTATTGCGTAGGTTATTCAATGCTTTAAATTCGTCCTTAGGTAGATCTGGTTTCGGCGCTGAACTTCGATGTAACATAGACAAAATGTCTTGACGTATCGCTTCCAAATCTTCCTTTTGCATATTGTTTTAAATAAACAAAAGAATAATAAAGTATATAAAATAAGTTAATATATGATAAAACTGTAAAACTAGTTTTATTTAAGCGGTATTGGTGTGTTTCACTCGCTCTCCATACCCTCCATAGGTAAAAGTGTGGTACTAATCCAAATGGACTCCTAGGCAGAAATGGATTCCTGCCGTGTGAATGCATGCATTGCCTTTGTTATATATATTATAGTGGATCCTCTTTATATCGACACTACACAGTGATGGGCTCTTTGCAATAAAATTAAATCTAAATCCAAAAATACTCATGCAAGGCTTCAAGACACACTAAGCTTAATCTGCGTAGGTTGAATCAAAAATAAATAATTAAAAGCTGAGGGTAGCCCGGGTTATCTACGAGATCAGAATATCAACCACGTTAAACCTACCACAGACCGCAAATTTGTTTTGGAAAGTTTTAAGAAAGAAAGAACATATTTATTCATTGCTGCAATTAATTTTACAAAAAAGAAAAAGCTTTAACAATAAAAAACTTTAAAAAATTAAATAGAAGGATGATTTCGCTGAGCCGATGTTCACGTATTTTTAGTATATATGTTATTTAGTTGTAGTAGTATATAGTTATGTCCCACCGTGCAGTGTCGGTGCTAGAGATCTATCACCAGATTTCATCCCGTGGGTGTTGTACTCGTAAGAGGCGACTATGGGAACACCAGAATTTTTTCGATATATGGTGGTATAATAATCTCGTTTACACCAAATGTAAAATACCTCGGAAAAAGACGGGCATCAGCATCAAAGAAGAGAAACGTCTGGTACTCTGTTACCTGTCAAGCGTAGCATTCAAGGCAAATTATCGACAGCTGAGGTCCATCCATGCTCAGCATTGGACTGATAAGGGTGACCAACGAGCATACAGTCTACCTTATGATAAGTGGATCTTGTGGCCCATAGACTTCTACATTTATCCTCAATTGGGCATCAAAATTCAGGTGAGTTGTCACCCCTATGGACTGAGACTGAATGCCTCGTTTCCAGTAAAAAAGGGTCTCCAGATCTCACCATACGAAATACAGTAGCATTATGCTGTTATTTCACACTGTTTCAATAAGATTTTCTGCGAAACCTCACCAACTTGTTGACTCCAGGCTGTCTCTGAGAATTTTTTGACATAAACAACCAATATTGATTATGGCCCGACCCGGAATTCGAACCCGGGACCTCATGATCAGCAACCGCGTTTACGACAACAAGACCAACGAGACAGTAAAGTTTCGCAATATACATACAAATATGTAATTGCATGTTACATGCGCATAATATTCCTTTGTTCTGTGTGTAGTGTGTGAACGAACTGTGATTACTCCCGTCCACTCCACAGCCCTCGTTATCTCACTAAGTTCTTTGTTTGTAATGTTACGCACATTGTTAGCTCCTGAATCTAAGCGAGCATAAAATTTCCCGTTAACCTTCTTCGTGCTTCGTAAAGCTCGATTGTATTGAGAGAGGCAAGTACATGTATTTACCAAATATGACATTGTAATTTTTTTCTATACCTGAGCATTTGCGAAACGGTTAATATTTCCATTTCCATGTTTCTTCTACTGCAACGAGAATTTAATCAGTTGTGATATAGCATGTCCTAGCTAAACATCTTATCTTAAATGAAATGTTAGATGCTAAAAAATGAAATTAAATGGTGTGTCTTACATAAATTGAAAAGCACCCCCGCCCTCCCTTAATTGCGTGCACTATCACAGTCACCACTAATTTACACTAGTAAAGACACACCACAGTCGATAATATGACACGTTACCCATACAACTTCGGTGGTTTGGCACATGTAGGTATCATTCATTGTACTTCCTAAAGTCTTTCCGCATATTGTTTTTAAATAAACAATCCTCGACACTACAGATAATTCCTTAGTACGGTAATCTTTGCGGTGTTATTGCGAAACTCATTCCTTTCGATAAAAATCCAATTGTTACATCATCTACAGTTTGTTTCGACAGATTATAGACTGCGTTTAATCGTTTAATCTATGATCCGTGCTTGTGGTCAACGGTTGCGTTTCGTTCTGACGTTGACACAGATGTTTGACATTAAATTTTGTCGTTAATTTTTGTCATTTTTCTATATGTTTGTTTTTGCATTCGTTATATTTATTAATTTCTCGTTAATTTAACGTTTCGATGCAAACAATATAATCAAATGTCGTTAAAACTGCCTTTAATTCACTGGATGATGTGTCTATGGATTTGTTTATGTCATGTAGATCGGAGCGTTTTTGTTGGATTAACGTTCGTAACAACTTGTCCTTTTTGGTTGATATTTTGACACACGTAGGAATGAGGTTATGGTCTCGGCATCTCTTCAAGAAATTTAAGGCTGTTAGACATCTTGCGCGCTTGGTCTTGGTCTTGCATATAATGGCATGTTTTTCATATTTCGTGACCGCGCTCGCCACCGCTCCTGTGAGTTAACGTGAACAAGCACGAAGGATAATGCATAACGTATTTATCTAGCTGTCATCACTGCGTTATGTTTCATTTATGTACGCTGTACCTCGTATCAGAAGTGAGTGATAGTGCTAAATTTTATGCCTCATTTTAACACACTTTTATTAACTTGATCTGCGTATATGTATTGTATATCTATGTAAGAGAGAGAGAGAGAGAGAGAGAGAGAGAGAGAGCTAGCTTAAAAATAATAATTGTTTTTGTACAAATATTAGCTATTTCTAAGACAGGAGCATATTAGGTGAGGTAAAGGTCACAACTCATAATATTATTGCCTATCCGCTTGCCAAGCGTGACGGTTAACGCATTTATACATGGTAGATTAATCTCAGTGAGTCAGTCAGGTGAGTCATCTTCATCAAGGTTTGATGTAGATGTCTATGGACCACAGTGTCTACTTACCATTAGGTGGACTGTGAATTTGTTTTTCATACTTATTCCATAAAAAAATTCCTCTCAAAAATTGGATAGGCTTATGTCCAACAATGGACGGGATAATGATGTTGATTAAGAAGACAGGTAGTAATTGAACGTTATTAAGCTATTTTAAGAATTTTTTAATGAGTAATGGCGTATTTTAAGAGATAGAGAAGCATACTTTTGTAGGCGGCAAGAATATCTGTTTAGTGTAGCAAAAAACGAAGTAACTCTTTCAAAGTACGTAGCTCAATTTACAAGACATTTTGCGATAATATTAAGTTAAAGAGAGCAGTTGCAGCGGAAAGTACTTTGAAATCAAAATTTTTGAAGTTTTGCTCTACATACTATTTTACTGTCTGTTTGTACTTGAATTATTATATTTTCAAAATATTGACCTTATGGATTAAAAAAATAGAACGAAATTATTTTAAATCGCATTGATTATAAATTTATAACAACAATTATTGAAAATTATCTTTTAATTTTACCGCCGGTTCGGTAAATTTCCGAACAAAAGTATCTTCTACTACTTCATTAGCCCGTCCAATTCCACTGCTGGAAATGGGCTTCTCCCGTTGAAGGGCATGAGATTTGCCTTAATAGTCAATCTTGGCTTGATTGACTATCAGACATTTTGCAATTTTTAATTCTAACTTTTTTTCTATTTTTTTTTTAAATCTTAACCCCACTAGGATTTTCTCCAGTATTGTGGAGGCAGTTTACTAACATTAATTGCACAAGGACAAACATCCAGACCCGCAACAATATTTGTAGCCAGAACAAATACTTGTTCCGTGCGGGGTTCGAACCCGCGGTCCTTAGCGTCGCAACTCAATGCCAAGCCTCTGCGCCATAAAGCCGTCAACCTTTAACGCTGCTGTATGTTGCCGGACTAGATATTAAACGTTTGGCGTAAATGGGATGGTTATACTTTTTAATTTCCCATTGTTGTCTCTTACGACACCCACGGGAAGAAATAAGATGATGGATCCTTTTGCCCGCCACGGGGCAACAACGGAAGTTTACTTGAATGAAATACCGAATGGAAGACAGTTGTGAACTGTACACGAACAACTTTCAAATAGAAAAATATTAAAGGTTATTCCAATGCGAACAGGTAAACAAGGTTATCTTTTGGAAATATAAATTTGACGGAACTTCATCACAAGATCCCACTTCTGATGTCGGAATTACAACAGAAGATCCCACTTTTGATCTCGGAAATACATCATGATATTATTTCCGAGAAATTAAAGTTCTTTGTTAAAAATATTAAAAGTGTGAGAGCGTATGTTCAACTTGCTCCCTTGCTTACAGAATTAATAATTTTTAGCAATAAAACAGCGTAATGCACTATACATTCAGTATAGGCAGTACAGTTCTACCATACCGTAATATGTCCCCGGCACAATTACACAGTGGTGTAACGTAAAGGACGTAATTACATGATAACACCAAAGTATGCAAACCAACAGCAACACTACCCATCTCAATGTAACACAGGGCAGCCCTCTCAGCAACACCATCTGCTTTGCCTGCACCAGAAGAACCACCACCACGGACAGAACCACGATACTATCTTAGCACTACTACTACGTAGAATTACTTAGGCTTACTACCTAGGAATCTCTCGCGCACAGCGCCTACATTGAACTTTATACTGCACAAACGAGTGGGGGATTTCTCGATATACCCTCAATTCTACCTCGCCACCATCGATATAGCGCTCCGCTAGAGCGACGTAAACTCTTGCTCACTTTCGATCGAACCGGTATTTTATAGACGTACCTAAAAATTAATATTAAATTACAGTTACCCGCCTAAACTGAATTTGACGTCGCCAGCTCGATTCACAATTCAAAAGCGATTGTTTGCATTAATCTATTGTCCGGTCCTTTTATCGCACAAAGCCGGTTTGTCTTCATGAATGTTTCAACGGAAATTGAATATATTACCTCAGCAGGAGCTGTGACAATTAATGGGGCAGATACGCAGAAAGGATCTAACCGAACTCCGCTCAAATATAAATACTTTTATGTTCAGCTCGTTAAAGTCTAAGTTGAACATTGGCCTTTACTATTGTATGCAGTATAAAGGAGGTAGATCCATGCTGCAGCTGTATTATAGTTGTAGCACGAATGTGTCGGTTCGACTAGGGAAGGATCATGCCCTCACAGAATACCAGCGTGAATTAGCAGCTTAATGCTGCTGTATTTCATATTGTCTTTGTACTCAGGGCTGACAACGCATCCACATTTTGATTCTTAATCGCGGAGATGTAGATGCCCATGGGCCACAGAATCCGCGTACCATCATGTGGACTGTGTGCTCGTTTATCACCTTATTCTATAAAAAATTGAAGATTTGATTAAATTGTCACACTTTACGGGCAGATTCACGATCGTAGTACGACGTTTCGCACCTTCGACTGTACACCCCGTCGCCCGTCTAGGTGTTTTACGCCTAGAGTTAAATTGAAGGTTATGCCGTAATCTATCGGAAGACGAAGAGATATTTTTGGAAATTCCATAGTAACCTATAAGGAAGAAAGAAAGAGACAAAGAAAAAAACGCCTTTATTTGAAGCAACATAATTCGTAACATGAATATATAACATTATCATTAATGCAGCAACTAAAAGGCATCCAACTCAGCAATATGCCGAGGTGTAAATTATGACATCCATGGGATAAAATAGGTGTGATTCTTACGGCTCTCTTTTTATTAAAAATATAAATTAAATAAAAAATAATGATTTATTTCACACCGCTATCCAGCCAAAGTACTAGAATTCTTTTTAAGCTATTTATAACAGAAGAATTTGGGTATTGATAGGGCCTTACATTAGATAATAAACCACGAGTAACAAGTCCTCAAACCTCTTAATTTGTTACTGTTAAATCATAATATACATATAATCGATCAATCAATTTATTCTTTGTTGTTCATCAATACACATTTAAATAAAACAAAATTAAATATATGAAGAAGGTTCAAAAGGCAGTCTTATCGCTCTGGAAGCAACTACTTCCGGACAACCTTATATTATTGTTAATTATTGTATAAAAATACCTTTGAAGAATTAATAAGTGTTTAGGTATTTTGAATACGAACATCAAGCACGTCTAGTCAAGTTTACAACTATTGAGGAGTAAATACCAGAAGTGGCTTCAAGCCAAACCACAAAAATGATTCAATATCAATATGTCAAGTAGGGCACTTACTATTTTGTAACCTCTTTCGTTTTAGCAATTTACTTGTGAATTTATTTATTTGTGGTGTTGTGCTGGTAGAAAGTTGAGGAAATTGAAAAATGTCAATCAACCACGAATTTGCAAGAATTTTCAAAGTCATCATCATAAATCATTCATCCATCCATTACAGCCTATAAAAGTCCACTGCTGCACATAGGCTTCCCCCATAGATTGCCTCATAGGGGGAATTTTGCCATAGTTGCTACTATGTGCAGGCGGGTTGGCAACCGCAGTTTTATTTTTATTTTGAGTCATTATCAGGAAGATGCTGCTGTTAATTTCTTGTTCCTTGGTCGTCTATTACGTTACACACGTGAAGATATAGGGTGGTGGATATTCTTACACCGCCATTGTATAATTATCATCACCATTGTTCTTATTACAAACTATAACGAGTTGATTCTTTTGCTGAATTCAGGCTGCCACAAATTGCCTTGATTTATACGAGAACGCCACTCCATTACTACACTTATAAAGTGACAAACGAGTTTAAAGTTCACCTGATCTTTTTTAAATTTATTTAAGGCAACAAACCGTCATGTATATAGATAGTAACATGGATAAATATTGATATAACTAAAGACCTATAGTGCCTTTAACTAAACTTTTACAATATTTTAAACTTATTGAGCCACTTTTAGGACTAAAGGACATTATAAATGTATTTATTAATTAATACACTAAGATCTAAGAACTAACTAAGTAACTATTTAACATTTGATGTGCAATTGAGGAAAATAGAGAAGAAAAACCTATGATAAAAATCTGATTATTATAACACTGACAGATTCAATTCAGATTCAATTAGCGAATTGAGTGCTGCATCATTTTCAGTGATGGGTAAACGGCTACTGCAACCCATAGTACCTGATGGTAAAAGGCTACTGCAACCCATAGACATCTGCAACCATCTTTTAACAAAGAAGCTATAGATGCGTTGTCACCTCTGAAGATTAAGATGGAATGCCTTACAGTCTGTAATTATACTGGTTTAAACCGGAACACACCAGTGCACGAACGCATACAAAACAGGTAAGGGGGTGGTTCCTATCAAGACAGTCTAAAGTACAAGAGGGTAATATGGTCACCTGCTTTGCCAACCTATAAAACCAAAACTAGGAGGCGTATATGAATAAAAACACAAAGTCGTATACTTTGACTAATATTAAAAAAAAAAATCAAACAAGTTTTAGCAATAATTAGGAACACTTCAAAATCACCTTAAAAAAACCCGGTAAAGACCATATTTACAATAATGTCAATTGTCAAAATGTATCGATAAAGTACCCTTTTGACCTTTTATACTTCATTTAAGTGATTGAGAGCTATCGTATCACAGGATTCATCTATGCAAACAAGGCTTTAGTTTTGAGTTATAAGAATGTGACCATATTAACCGGATGATCATATTACCCTCACGTACGCTACTAGTCAGAAAAGGAGTCCTGCCACCTAGTGCTGTAGTATGATTTTGATTAGCTTTAACTTCTAAAAAAATAAGCCGAATTAAAGACTTGATTCTGTTCGCTCACTGATTTGTTTCATGGAAACTGATTCACAACATAATTCAGTTATTGCAGTATAACATTACAGCGGAATATTACGGGCATTATGCCTAGAGAACTCAATTTATGTGTAAATTGAGGATCAAATGAAAATTGAGCGCTTAAGGCGTGATGGAGAAATGCGGAAAATTGTTCTAGATTGCCAGGAATATTATGTTACTTGTGAAACGTAATTAAAACGCATTATGTCGTTTCAAAAATGAGTTAATCTTTCAAAATATGATATTTGTAATTATTTGCTATTAAAATGCTCGAGATCTAAAATTATATTTTGACAACAATTTGAAAGAGTACGTCTGGGCGAAGTTCAGTCTATACAAACGTATTCCTCTGTTTCCTCCCTAAATAATGACTCAATGAATTTTTTTTGCATGTAAGGTAATGAAACCAGTTATCCACAGTGATCTGAACTTAGTGATTGAATTATGAATTTTTGATTAGTACAACATCTGTAAAATATTATCA
>JAGSMP010001735.1:0-42595 GCA_029286625.1 Parnassius orleans | reverse complement strand
GAATATTACGGGCATTATGTTTAAAGAACTCAATTTATGTGTAAATTGAGGATCAAATGAAAATTGAGCGCTTAAGGCGTGATGGAGAAATGCGGAAAATTGTTCTAGATTGTCAGGAATATTATGTTATTTGTGAAACGTAATTAAAACGCATTATGTCGTTTCAAAAATGAGTTAATCTTTCAAAATATGATATTTGTAATTATTTGCTATTAAAATGCTCGAGATCTAAAATTTTATTTTGACAACAATCTGAAAGAGTACGTCTGGGCGAAGTTCAGTCTATACAACCGTATTCCTCTGTTTCCTCCCTAAATAATGACTGAATGAATTTTTTGTGCATGTAAGGTAATGAAACCAGTTGTCCACAGTGATCTGAACTTAGTGATTGAATTATGAATTTTTGATTAGTACAACATCTGTAAAATATTATCAATACAAGTTGCACTTTATAATATAACGCTGATTTACCAAATGAAGCGGTGAAGAAAAAAACTGTGATGAATAAAAATATTTCAAAGCTTATTACGACCTCCGTTTATTTTACACTGTATTTTTAATATGCCCATTTTTCAAAAATCAGAACAAATTCGTGCTTCGCGAAATCTCATAAATACCGAGCCTCGAGGTAATCTTCACTCGTAAATTAACTTACTTCCTCAATTTTCTCAATTCCAAGTTATGTGATTATAACGTAAGTAGAAAAAATCCGAGTGCTTAGGTTGTTAAATTCCATTTGAATCATCCGATTTTCCACACAAATAAAATTGTACATTGAGTAAATATAGAAAATAATTATTATCATATTGATGCAATTTAATTTTATTAGGCCGAGTCCACATTTGATCATCTTGACGTATATTGATCAGGCGTTCGTATCAAGTACTTGTACCATAAGTATGGACGCCCAATCCGACCATATCTTATCACTAGCTGTATCGTGTCAAAAACTCGTCCACACCTAACTATATCTTTCATTTCAGCGTATCAGCATAACGTACTTTTCATGTGAACACTACAAATTTTCCTACGATCCTCGTATCTATTCCACGTCCAAACATTGCAAGACTGTGTAGTGGCTTGTAGTATCCTTAATGTACATTTGATGATCGGACAAAAACCCACCTGAGATATATCGCATCAACAAAACGTGAATTAGTATCAAAATACGTCAATATTACCGATAATGATACGTTTATCCAATACGAGGTTTATCAGATACGAGATAATGTGGGGAACGGGACTTGCCAAATACTGTATTACAACGACGTACCGTAATTTCACGTATAATTTTGCGAACAAACTACCCTTCTTGATACACGTCGGTTCCACGAGAGAGGGACATGATACCAAGATGATTAAATGAGAACCCGGTCATAAACTTAGTTTTAAATATAAATAAGAAAGGTAATTAATTGAAAATTAAAAAAGATGATTGATTGTAAATTTGTGTATATGGAAAGTAAAGGTAACAAGGATATGGACACTGAAACTGAATCGTACAGACTTTAGAAATAAAGCTGACTAGAAGCGGTGAGCAGCATGGCTAGTGGTGGTGAGCAGCACGACAGGACATCGGATCTGCGTAAAACGAGGTAGAGCTATTTTGCAGCTTATTATGGCTCCAGCACAAATGGGTGGGCTCGACCAGGGAAGGCATTCTCTCACAGAATACCACCGTGAAATAGTAGCATAGTGCTGTTGTGTTTCGTATGGTATTGTATCCTTTTTAATAGTATACTAGCTGGCCAGGCAGACTTTGTTCTGCCCTTTCGGACGTCCCTTGGTTCCTCAAAAAAATCTTAAATTTGCAATAAAAATATTGAGAGTCACTTATCGGGATAAACACTATCCTATCTCTCAAGTTGGAGCAAAGAATAAATATACAAGTTCATCGCGGACAAACAATGTGACACGTAATTTTTATATATATAAAGACATATTATATTGTGTATGTAAGTATATAGAGAAATTTTTGTTCTTGTTAGGCTTAACATTTGGATAATTTTAGTTCTGTTGTTTTTATATTATATTTCTGTATTTTTTATTATTCTTTAACTTGTTCTTACCGTCATGTAACCACGAATAAATGTGTTTTATATGTAACAATGCATTCCATTTTAGTCCTCAGGCCTGACAACGCATTTTGGAAGCGAAAACTTCTTTAGCATCGTTGTGATTTGAAATTCAATTAAACGAAATTCAGTTAAACGAAAAAGCGACACTAAAAAGAGACAAATATATAAATCTATAGGAGATAATGAGATATAATCTATACTAATATAATAAAGCGGAAGAGGTTTTTTGTTTGTTTAAACGCGCTAATCTCTGGAACTACAAGTCCGATTTGATAAATTCTTTTTGTATATGATAGCCAGATTTACGATAAATAGTATAGGCTATCTAGCATTAGGCTAGGTTTCTCAGCTAGCCTTAAATATTGAGTCTAAAAAGTGCTCTCGAACTGCTTAGTCCGCGTGCGCTGGTGTAATAGTTAGTGATACGTAAATAATATGTTCTACAAAATATACATCTTTCTTCCATGTAAAAAGTCCCCAATACCATAGGCCTATTTCTTATCA
The DNA here is from genome assembly GCA_029286625.1 of Parnassius orleans. Taxonomy (NCBI): domain Eukaryota; kingdom Metazoa; phylum Arthropoda; class Insecta; order Lepidoptera; family Papilionidae; genus Parnassius; species Parnassius orleans. Next base: position 40,013 of record JAGSMP010001735.1, on the reverse strand, counting down.
ATACGCCAAAATAAGGTATTTTGTGACAAAAAAATATTGCAAATTAAAAAGTGATTTATGAGCGTTATTATGTTTCACGGCTTCATTCTTTGCGATTTATTGTTAACTTATTATAATAGCACCTCCATGTACTAGGCTTGCACGGATTTTAAAGATAATATTTTTTTTGTATGGTATCCCTTCTGATACTGGCAACACTACCCTACCTAGCTCGGGTCGCGTGTTCCCATTCGAGTCACTCTGTGTCTTCGTGCTCAAAGCTTCGCACATCTCTCTAGCCTTATTGTACAGAATTTTAACAAACTTCCGGCAAAAATGGAAAGAAAAAGAAAACAGGAAAAAGGTTTTAAAACTACAAAAGCAGTTAACCAAAGTTTCCAATACTGGAGAATCTTTGTTTGTGGAGGAATCAAATAATAAAAATATGAAGAAATTGAAAATATATTACGAAACCTTTTCAAAGTTTAAAATTTGTCGTCGTGTTCCTAAATATTATACGTGTAGAGTTATACCGATGCTCAAGGAATTCATTAACGCTTGTTCAGTAAGGAAGATTTTAATACATTTAAATTATTTTGAAAGTATCGCTATTATAGTGGACTACTCAAGAGGCTTTCATAGAAATTTATTTAGATCTAGGTCTGAATTATTTTCATACATAAATGAAGGTAATATAAATTTTATATATGAAGTTTATAGTTTATACTTAACACAGTTAGGTTAACACAGTTTGCCTTACTATGTAGTGATGTAAGAAGCGACAAAGGGGAAACTGACAAAGGAGTTAGGCAGCAACGTTGTTTTTACCTAGTGAGGCGATGCTGCGGCCATTTTATTGTTGTAGCACGAATGGATCGCCTCGACTGGGGTAGGACTACGCTCTAAGAGAATACCAGCGTAAAATAGCATCTTAATGCTACTGTTTATCGTATGTTAAGTGTAGAGAAATGTAGAACCTTTTCACTGGAACCAAGGCATTCTTTTTTAGGGGATAGATATACATATATCTAGGGGCCATAGTGTTCACGTACTACGTGACTATGTGCTCGTTTTGAATAAAACTACTTTTACGGATTATATCGCGTTTAATAACTTATTTTTATTAATTCCCGACGTTTCGGGTGCTACAGCACCATGGTCTGAGGACTGAGGTGATTGACGTCCCGATGTCAGAGTTAACCCGGAGTACCTTCAGCTTTTTTAATTATTAATATTGGTCCGATCTACGCAGAATGAACTTACTGTGTCTTGAAGTCTTGCAGTGGTATGCTTGAATTTAGTTTTAATTTTATTAATTAATTAATAAAATTAAAACTAAATATTTTATTAATTAATAAAATTATTATTTTTTATTAATTATAATTATATATTAATTAATAAAATTAAAACTAAATATTTTATTTATTAATAAATAAAATTAAAACTAAACCAAGCATAAGGCTGCAAAAATGGCAAGGGCACAATAAGATCGTCTGCAGCAAATCAGACAAAAATGTGGTGAAAGCTGGGCTCAGGCCCGCTTGACATCCCGTCGGCAATCCCCGTATTCATAGTGCTATAACACCGGTGGGTGTCGCTAAGATCCGTAAAAAGCAATTTTATTCAATAATGTGTTCGCGTAAATATAAGAAATAATTATGTGCTCGTTTTTCACCTTTATTCCATAAAAAGTAGCATTTTTCTGATAACAATTCACACTTATGATAAGAAACTTCGGTTGCCAACTCATATGCAAAGAGAAAATATCAATCTAGAGATGTGTTTGTGACATATCTTTGAGACAATCTGTGGGGGAGGCCGTTCAACAGCGGACTATGATGAGCGGTAATGAGTGATGGATACTACTGATAACATGTTGGGATAAACTCAAGGGAATTGTAAATATTATATGTTCAAACGTAATATAAACATAATCGTTTAATTTCACCGAATATTATAGGCATTTGTATTAAATTAAGCCATTTTCGACATTAATAAGCTACATTCGCCGATTTTTGGCTCCATTAACGCCCTACAGGTACAGACTAATTAAACTGACGTTATCGGAAATACGTTTTAGGACATTTCCAATCATTTACATTGCTAAATATAAAAGGTTTTATAGGATGTACTTATAAAAAATAATTTTTATTAGTGTATGTTGATGTAAATATCGATTTCTTTTAATTTTATACTATTTTTTAACAATTAGTTGTTATTAATAGATAAATAAATTTTAATAATAATACTATTTGTATTGTATATTGGACATAATATTCATAAAGTTAGTTTTAAATTATTTTTGTATTTTAATTGAATTTATATTTTTAAAAGAAAATTTACTTAATTTGTCTTATATTTATTAAATGCGAAATTGTGGCGAAAATGCTAAGATGTTTGTAACTGAATCAAATAGGTACCTACATTGCTGTGTAATTGTGTAACTAGTGAAAATTGTGTTTGGCTCTGTTTTGAACCTTGTGTTTGGTTTCCTTCTAAATATGTTGTACCTAAGATGTTTTATTTCATATCGGCCCTAGACGGTGACGCGGCATGACATGCTTTTCGTACTGTTATGCATGCATAACCGTGTTATTGTACAGGATTGATGCGAATGACATGCACACTACGTGCTGGCGGTTAAGTGATAATTTATTTCATTATTCATCCCGCAAGCTACGACTGGAATTCACATATGATCCTTTCGGTTATAGTTTTCTGTATGCATGATCATTTTCGGATTGCTCGCCGTAAATTTTACAATACGCCAGTTCCTTGCCGACATCAATGAATTTGTTAATTGCAATTCTTAGTGCTGATTTTCCACGTAATCGGCGGTCAAGGAAAACATCGTGAGGTAACCCGCACTTAAAAACCCGCAAAACATAGAATCCGCCAAGATGCATTGGGCCAGCGTGGCGGACACTCTCATGCCCATTACACCCTCAGAAATTAGAGGAAGAAGAGAAAATGAGCGGGTGCCCACCAGTGGAACGTAACTTTAACTAACTTTAATACAAAAAAAAACAGCAATCAAGTATAAAACGTTACACCATGGAATAAATAATATTACTAACGTAGTTACATAACGTACTTAACAAAAAAAATTTGGTTGCTACAAGTTATTTTATTATGAATTCATAATACAAAAGCGTGGAAACCACATGCGTGGAAAATCTTTGAAAAAATCTTTTATAATTAGTAGTTAATTGAAATTATTAAAAAATATAAACTGATTTTCTTTGGATCTGGTTGAAATTTAAAGTTATTGGCACTATTTTTATCTTATTATTATCTATACGAGGCTTTTAAAAATTTGGTGCGTAAACATCTATTAAAAACAACGCTTCTTACACGAATCATCCATGTCATAGTTTTTTATATGTACTATTTTTATATGTACTATTAATTTATGTATATTAATTTGTATATATTTGTATATAATATGTATTTACATGTATGTATACATACATATTATATGTATACAAATATATATATTTATTTTTGATTTTAGCAAAATGTTTATATTACGTAGTTAATTATCATTTTTATTTTGTTTTTATTCTATATTGCTACGTCAAATTCTCACCACTCCATGGGTTAACTGGTAGAGAATGCCTCAAGGCATTAAGTCCGCCCTTTGTATTCTTTTGTTTTAATCTTTCAAGTTCCGAAATATCCGTATGGCGATCTACTTGTCAAAGTTATAGACCCCGCCAAAGAGTATAGTAATATTTAGAAGGGACCCCTTAGAACAATAGATAAGAGTGTTCAGAACTTAGAGTACAAATAAGCAAGGTATAGAGCGCGCGTATCGCTCAATGCCCATTATGCCAAGCGTAACCAGATGTTCTATAGATACTGATACATAGTTCAGAGTGGTTGAATAGTGATGCGCCAAGATTGACGCCTATGCGTTATTGTACTTAAGTTATTAATTTGATTATGTAAGTACTTGTAAATGTTGGGTAAGCGATAATTATAAGGTATGTTTTAGCTCAATAAAACATAGGTACGAATTTATGAAACGAAGTTTATTGATCAAACACAAAAATCTAATTAATTTACTCCCCCTTAAAAACCATATTATACAGGGTTACAGGGAACTCGACAACTTCCTGGCAGGGTATGGTAGGGGAGTCAAAATTCTACAAATTTGATTACCCATATGTATGGCCGAAAATGAACAAGTCTTGAGATATACGGATTTTAAAGGTTTTTCAATAATCACCCAGAATTTCGTATTAAATTCTAAATAAAAATAAAACCTTTTTTTTGTATGCTTTCTTTTAAATTTATTTATTTTCTTGAAGCTTCAACCAAGCGAATACAATCATAAAAAGTACAAAAAGTATTCACAGTAAAAAAAATATGGGGTTTAATATATATATTTTTTTCTATTTTTACACTTTATGTATCATAAAATGTGACATACTTCAAAAAACTGCTATGACATGAGACATAAAAATATTTTAAAAAATATACCCATTTAATCAGCTATCCAAAAAGGTAGTAATATCCCGGTAAAATCAGTGAATAATAATAATAAAAGGGTCTTTTACTTAACGCAGGTAGAGAACGGCAAAGAATAATTGCTCTTAGGAACGAACTTGCACACTTTTAGTCACTTGGCGTCTGATTGGTTGTTGACAACTATTCAGAAAGCAGACGGCCATTTTAAATTGAGTCGTAGCGATGCTAGTTAGTTAATTTCTACTATTGCTGCGCAAGCACGTGTTTAAACTTCCATCTAATAAACTCTCATCGCGTTAATTCATTTGTAATTGTTTTCAGTCGTTATCGTTATTGTTATTATTGCTGTTACCGTTATCTGTTACTGACTGTCCATTCTAATAATATTCTAATATAGAATATGCGTCATATTCTAATAAAGAATATGCCCACATCATGTACTGTTATGGTTTTGCTGACGGCAACGTTGCTGGGGCTTGTAGAGAATATCAACGTTGCTTTCCTGATCGCCGGCTTCCCCACATTTCTGTCTTCGGAGCTACCTATCGAAGATTAAGTGAATGCGGCACTATTTACAGAATTCAAGTGGATACTGGCAGACCACGACGTTTTACGGCTGACGATGAAGAAACAATTATGCAACATTTTATTGACGACCCTAACGTCTCAACAAACATTGTAGCAGGCCGACATCCGTACCATTACCAACCGGTACAAACGCTGTACGAGGGCGATCCAGCGAGTAGACTCCAGTTTTATCGTTTCATGCTAAACGCCGACGCAGACGAAGAAAAATTTTTAAGAAACACTCTATGGACGGATGAGTCCAAATTTTGCCGAGATGGTATTACAAACTACTATAATCTTCATTACTGGGCACTGAAAGTGGACAAAAATCCAAAAAAAACTTAAAGAAACGGCGTCACAGCGCAGATTTTCTTTGAATGTGTGGATGGGTATTGTAAATGACAAACTTATTGGGCCTTATTTTACGCCACAAAATTTAAACAGGGAAATTTACGAAATTTTTTTGCGAAATGATTTGGAAAACTTATTAGTAGATGATCCAGAAGAAATTAAAAATAATTTGATTTATTAGAATGACGGCTGTCCAGCTCACTTCCGGTTATCTGTACGAGAGTGACTAAATAGCCAATACCCAAACAGGTGGATTGGGAGAGGAGGGGAGGGCCAATTCCGTGACCTGCGCGAAGTCCTGATCTGACGCCACTAGACTTCTACGTTTGGGGTCACATGAAGGACTTAGTCTACGTGACCCCAGTGAATTCTCTTGAAGAACTTCGAAGGCGTGTCATAAATGCGGCAGAGCAGATTAGGGCTACAATATCTTCAAAAATAACGAAAACCGAAGTTAAAAGTTGTCGAAAATTGTCGCCACAGCTAAAAGTTGTCGAAAATTGGTGTCGTAACGAATCGGTTAAGCAACAAAAGCAACTACAAAAGCATTCATGTGCTGTTGTCGTTTTGTTTTTTGTCGTTCAACCATCCAGTAATAAAACTTTTGCAAAACATTACGATATATCGATATCAGGAAGATACTGTTGCCCATCACCTGTTTCGATTTCCCTCTGTCGCACAATTACTGCTTGCTACCATTCGGCATCATTATTGGCCTATTGGTGGCAGAAATTTAGCTCGAAAAATTACACGACAATGCTTAAAATGTTGTAGGATAAAAGCGAGTACAATACAGCCAGTCATGGGAAACTTACCAGAGCAACGGGTTCACCTAGAATTCCCCTTTCTTGATTCCGGAGTAGATTACGCCGGACCAATTATGATCGCCGATAGAAAGGGGAGAGGTGCTAAACTCGTCAAATGTTTTATCTGTGTATTTGTGTGTTTAGCTACAAGAGATGTTTAGCTGCGTTTAGCCGTTTTATTGCTCGTAGTGGGAAACCACGCAACGTCCTTTCAGACAACGGCACCACGTTTGTTGGAGCCTTTAATGAGTTGGCTCAGCTGCTTTCACAAGACCTACAATTAAACAGCATCGATACAGGTATTAATTTTTCTTTCATACCAGCTTAAACAACTTATTTTGGAGGACTATGGGAGTCTGCTGTTAAATCCGTGAAACACCATTTACGTCAAATTTTAGGCTTAACACATTTGACGTTTGAGGAAATGGCAACATGTCTAATCCAGATAGAAGAAATATTGAATTCAAGACCCATAGTTCACATTCCAAACGACACTAAAGACCTTACTCCACTCACTCCTGCACATTTCCTTATTTTTTTATTTGGTCTCTAGTTATGATGCCTCATCCACAGACTGCCAATGTCAACGTAACAAGTCTTCAGCGCTTCCGTCGCATCGACTACTTGAAGCAACATTTTTGGAACAGCTTTTCTCATGAATATGTTTTATGGCTTCAGGAAAAGACAAAATGGTGCCACCCACGGGTACGCTTAGCGAAGGGTTCATGGTTCTTATTAAGAACAAAGCGACTCCTGCTCTCATGTGGCCTTTGGGACGAGTCGTACGCTTGCTGCCGGGCACGGACGGCAATGCACGGGTTGCCGACATTCTCACACGCAAAGGAGTCATCCGCAGAGCATTCAACACCATCGTACCGCGACCACAGCTACGATTGAACACTTCAACGGGGGGCGTATGTTCAGATCACTGAACGATATTAAGGTAAGGGAAGCGGCAAAACCGGTCTGCTGGGGGCCGGCGGATCCCTGGGAGTGGAGCGGGGAGTGAACTAATGAACCTTGCACAAACACTACGTGCGGGCGCTCTAATAATATTATATTTTAATTTGCACATATTGTATCTGTTATTTCCTAACTATACAACTTTTTATAAAATTACTGTTTTTGTTTATTCCTACAACATAGAGAACGTAACAGAGCCACATGCTCGTTTGCCCACAAAATACTTCAAGCCATTTTCAATCTCAATAAGTATTAGACCTCATCATCACCATCATCATCATTACAGCCCTTCACAAGTCCACTGCTGAACATAGGCCTCCGCCACGGAAAGAGTCCCTCTTCCTCCATGAAGTCGGCCAGCTGCTGGACCCTTGGGTTCCGTTGCCCTATTCCAAATTGCACTACCTTCAGCTCACCGTTCTCTCTTGTGCCTAGTTTTGCGTTGAAGTCTCCCATCAACTACGTATAGTGGGTTTTGGAGGAATGCTTGGCTTTAGAGATATCCTCATACATTTCCTCCGCCTCCTCATCGGGATGTGCTGAGGTTGGTGCGTAAACCTGTATGACCTTCAGCGAATACCGTTTGGTGATTCTGAGTATAAGGTACGCAACCCTCGTCGGCACACTCACAATCTTTACAACGTTGTTAACGAGAGACTTGTGGACGATAAATCCGACACCTCCTTGGGACAGATGGTCGCCCTCCCGGTGATAGAACAAATTCCCGGATTCGAGGATTACCGTATCCTCCCCCTCTCTTCGGACCTCAGATAACCCTATAATATCCCAGCGCAACTTGTCTATCTCTTCTTCCAGCTCCAGGATCTTCTCGTCAGTCCTCAGGGTGCGTGCGTTGTATGTTGCCAGGTCGATTCGTTTTAGGTGGCAACCAAACCTCCACCGGACATTCTTAGTACCCTCTGCCCCGCCGTTATCATGGTCGCCACCGTAGCCAGTAATAACGGGGCCGCCGGGGACTGGGGGCCGTAACTTTCATTATGGGGAGGGGGGGGGTTCCATAGTTGCCACGCTTGGCGAGCGGGTTGGCAACTGAAGTTTTTTTATTGTACTATTGCTGTTATCAGGATGATGCTGCTGCCCATCTCTAACTGTTTCTCACTGTCGCCTCTTACGACACCCACGGGAAGACATGGGGTAGTGGATATTCTCAACCGCCACTACACGGCAAGTACGGCAAGTACGGCAGTATTAGACCTATATAACTGTATATTTAAGGTTGTTTGATAGGAACCCATTGAATATCTAGATTCTCAAAATCATGAACAAATCTATTGTAGTTCTTGAGTTATTAAGGTCTGAAAAGTGCTATTTTATAACTCACTTACTGATTCACTGACTCACTATTTAAAAAGCTAGGCCTTCGAGTGACTAAGTAATTTAAAATTTAGCATCAAGGTAGATTATTGGGCGTGTTGTGTAAAAGGAAAATATCTGAAAACTACAAAAATATTATTTGAAACTAACCGCACCAATAACTTTGTCATGTGCCAAGTAATTAATAAAATTAAATCCAAACCCAAGCATACTACTGCAAGACTTCAAGATACTGTAAGCTCGTTCTCCGTAGATCGGACCAAACATTATTAATTAAAAATTGAGGGAAGCCTTCGTAACCTATGACATCAGGACGTCAAACACCTAATCCCCCCCCCCGTGATCATGGATGCTGTAAGGTGCCCGAAATGGCAGGAATTTAAAAAATTTAAATAAACTCATGAACGGGAGTAGAAAAAAAATCGCCTTGTTGTGGCGGCGAAAGAGAATCTGCCACCTCATATCGTCCCGTGTGCATCGTAAGAGGCGACAGAGGAAAACATACAGGAGATGAGCACCATCATCTCTCTGACAACGATCATAATAATAAAAGCTTCAGCTACCAACCCACCAATTAATATTTACGGTAGAGTGAAAACAAACAATTAACATCTCCGGAAATATAAATGAAGTAAAAACTGCATAATTTCCCCATTAAAAGTAAAAAAGTAGCAGTCTACATACATGTCACTACTGGGCACAGGACGCAGAGCTTTTGGCCAAAAAAAGTGTTCGCTGCGCTAATCCCAACGCAGGATGACCTCAACTTAGAAATCTCAGATATGTAAGTTTTCCTTCACCGCCGAGAACGTGGTAAATTGACACTTCAAATTGCAATTAAAATATATGCTACAATATAATATAATATAATGCTTACGTACTATGACATTTACGTTTGGATCAGTTTGATTACCGCCTTTAACAAGTAAAATAAAATAAACCTTTGTTTAAGTAAAATAAGCTTTCTTTGATAATTAAAGTATTTTCCCGCATGAGCTTGTTCATTTACATATGCATATACTCATGTGAATCGTACACGTTTTGCTCCCGTGCCATGATAAAATCTCACGGCGAGCTACACGGCTCTCTCGTATTTGTTTAAATCAAAATTCATAAAAATTTAAATAAAGCTTTTGCACGATCTTTGTCTAAATCTACCTAGTAATTACACATCCAACGATGCCACGAACTATTACATCAAATGGAGTTTAAAAAAATTACAGTGCACTTAATTTTTAATTATTTACATCGAATAACTTGATAATAAATAAGTTGGTGAAATTAAAGCTATGCCGGTAGTCACCCAATATATTCAACTAAAGATCTTCTCTCTTAATCTCAGTACACAGTACTGGACACTGTGCATTCAAAACACGCGTGTTGTGTACAGTATCCAGTATAACAGTGTCTTTAGTAATTTTGTCAAACGTGGTTTTGCGGTAAATCATCCTGATAACAGCCACCAGTCTGGGTATTTAAAGTTTTGATTCTAAACGAATAAGTATTCAGTTGCATTTATTATTTAATTTTATCAGTGACTTATCATTAATTTATTTAGAAATAAGTAGATGGCGCTATTATTAGATGAAATAATGAAAGCCAAAATTATATTATCTAGTAATATCAGCGACAGAAGTTTGGGGTGCGACTGGGGTAGGTATAAAGTAATGTTAATTCTGTTAAAAAATTTGTTTCTGTTAAAAATATACTATCAGCGCTGCTAGTGGTGAAAAACTAGCATTTATTACACATAATATGTAAAGAACTTTTACATCACCATCATAATAGGTTATCATATACATATATCTTTGTTTTCAGTGTCTAACTTGATTTACTACAGTAAACTTCAAAAGTAATTGAAAAAGTTCAAGTCTGAACATCATAGAATTTTCGGGGTCCAGACGACTAACTCTCAATTGTGGATGAGTTGTGAATTAATAATTGCCATTCCAGACTCGCTCCTTATAAATTAATTTGTCTTGGTTGTTTAGTAACCAAAGCATTTTATGTAGACTCTACTTTTACACTCTCTACTCTAATAGAGAAAACGTTTTGAATTAAAATTAAAATTAGAATCGTTTTAAATGCAAATTTAAATTAAAAAAGAAGTCGCCTCGCATTATCAAAAGAGTAATGAATGAGGAAAAATGCCATCGCGTTACACCAGTGCGTGTTAGGTGTTTGTGGACTTCACTAATTATTTCGGAAAAATTACTATAAGTTACGCATAGAAAAGTGATATTAAGTTGTCCTTTTTTGATGACATCAATATGGTTAGAGCCAATCTAACCAGCCTCAAGTACAGGCGCACAGTAGCCAGCCTTTCAGTTTTTTACATAAGTCATTTCGAAGAGTGTGCATAGGAATTGCATGACTTAATTCCTCCGTTCTTTACATCATAGTATAGTATAGTTAATAATGCATACAGCAAAGTGGTGGAATAATCTGTCAGCATCTGTCTTTCAATTCGATTATAATGTGGGTGTCTTCAGCACAAGCGCTTAACCATCTTCGACTGCATCACCATGTACCATCAGATGGCACTGGTAAAACGCTGGCTAAAGAGTAAAGAAAAAAGAATTTCTGTACATTAATCATGTAAAATTATAATTATTGTTTCATTATTGACCGCATTGAGATTGAATCTTAATTGTAAGATTCAATCTCAATGCGGTCTCAAGGGAAAGCGAACAAGCCTTAGCTCTGGAGCCAGTTACTAAATCTTGTTTGTGATAACAAGCGACTAACTTAATCTTGAGGAACATAATCAATTTTTTGAGTATGTTTTTGTTAAGAATAAACAGTATTTGTCAAATATAGTGGATATTATGATGCAATATATGGGAGAGGCAATTTTGATAGACTGTAATAGATATTTAATAGATGTTTTTAATAAGTCCAATTTTTTAACGTTCAAATTGCAATATAATATATCATTTTACGGACTCTGCCATATCTCGGGCATTCGTGCATTGCGTGCGAGCTTGCGGGCATGCGTCCAATGAAATGTATGGCTTCGGAAGATCGGCTTCTCAAATTGTTGTGTTAACATGATTAACACGTAAATTCACTATATTATAAAGTGTCTTCATATGAAATTCTCATTTTGTTAGGTTTTAACACAGCTGCTAAGAGTTTGGCTACGGCGCTTTGGGGCCGCGGGTTCGAATCCCAAATTGAACAACTATTTAGGTATATGGCCTACTAACCGGTACTGAATGTTTGTTTATGTTATATGTATTGAAAACATCTCCACAATACAGGAGAAAATCCAAGTGTAGGTCACATTTATTACAAAAGAATAAAAGAATCAGATTAAAGTATATTACTGGCAGTGCTGACTTACTGCGTGCTCGGCGGTGAAGGAAAACATCGCGAGGAAACCTGCATGTCTGAGAAACAAGAAAAAGGAATATTTCCAAGACATGTGAAGTTTGCCAACACGCATTGGGGCAGCGCGGCGAACATTTCCTTGCCCTAAAACCCTTTCATAAATGAGAGGAGGCTTATATAGGCTGTAACTTTTTAAACTTTTATAATACGGGCAACTAATACTTTCGATATTTTGTGTTCTAAGTAGATTTTAAAAATTAAACAAAATGCATCTGATATGTTCTCTTTTTAAATAAATATTCCATTTTGAAATAACAGCCTACCTTTATTCGTCCCGAACTGGACATAGTCCTCCTCCGGGAGGGTTCTTGAGCTACTTGTTATAAAGACCATCACTAAAAATAGATGTGTTTCCACTGACAGATTAGTTTTAAATTTTACTTGATACTGTTTTAAGCAGTAAAGCAAGTTGAAAAAACCTTATTCATTATGTTTTCCTTCACCGAGAAAGTGGTAAAAAAATAGTGAAGCCAACAGGTATTGAAACCGGGCTGCTCCCGTACCAAGAAATTATACCTAAATGTTGGTGCATAACCGCTGTGCTATAATCTAAATAAGATATGTAAGCATAATTTAAAAATGAACACTTTTTGTCCTAAAAACCCTCAGAAATTAGAGGAGGCCTGTGCCTGTTTGGACGTAACTAGGCTAAAACATTACTTAGTTATAATAGTTGTACTATTATGTATTCTGTGGTTATACCAAACGTTAATTTAGATTAAAAGGAGTTAATTAATGCGAAGTTTACGTAATTAGGATCAAATAAGTGCTTACCCTGAGTGTCAACATTCGTTACACAATCCTTGTAATTACAATTAGTGGTTTTAGAAAATTTATTGATAAGCCTGAAAGTTATTTGAAACGAGTTAGATTAAGACAGTCCGTCTAGTGATACGGGGCTACGAGATATAAATTCTGTATATGGGGCAAGATGGTAGGAACATCCGGAGGGAGATCAAACGTGGGGTTCCACAGGGCTCGGTGCTGGGGCCACGACTTTGGAACCTCGCGCATCGTTGTAAACCTTCAAAAGTGCCAAGGAGATCGCTGAGCTTGTTACGGACATCATCGTCGCCAAAACACGAGTTGTGACTGGAAATAGTTCCTCACAAGACCGAAACTCTATGATTACAGTAATTATCACTCAGCAGTGAACCACACGACTCGAGGAGAGAGAGAGCGGTTCATGAAGTATTAGGCTTCCACCTGGACAGTTGATTGGGCTTCGAAGAGCAGTCCCTCGGATTGGGAAAACTACTGTCCTATCTAAGGGGACTGAGAGAAGAAGTTCGCTACCCCAGTGAGGGGCTAGGTTGGACTATATGAGGAGCGCTATACACGCAAACGCATCACTGGAGAAATTCTTCCAGACTTCGAAGTCTTGATAGAGCGACGGGTAGGTAGACTCTACTACAGACTTACACGGATAATTATCGCGACCCATACGCCCGAGGTGTGTCAAGAATGGGAACGGACGATCCTCGTGAACCGAATCGGTTGGAACCTCACCCTGCCAATAGTCGTGTTGGCAATGCTGAGCGGGAATTCGGCGTGAAGGGGCCGAAGCCGTCTTCTCGGGGTCCGTAATTATCCAGAAGAAAGCTGCTGAGCGAGATCGGGAGAGGACAGACATCACTTGAAAGAGACGTCGCCAAGGTGTTTGTCTAGGCCCTCCCGTCTAAAGACGTCTAAGCGTTTAAACGGGGCCTCTGGGGTTGCTGATGCTCGGAGCGGAGGCCAGTATGCCTAGTTATGTGATCCTCGAGGAGAACGATGTCTCGAAAGTGATCTCGTGACGACTTCATAGCACTGCAAAGGGGTTGAGGAAGCAAGTACTGCCCGGGACGAGCTTCTAGCAAAGCATAGCTATCAAGGGGCTTTGGTTGTGTTCCGAACGCAGACCCCGGGACCCCTCGTCTAAGCCGATGGTGACGACCTCGGAGTTTAAGTCAGTAGAAGTCCGGCATAACCTTCTCCTTACCCTCGCAACGAAATATACCCATTTAGATATCCCCACGATAAGAAAAGTGCTACGTGGCTACTGCAGCCCATGGATATCTTCAACCAAATTAAAGCGAAACAGACTGCTGATACCTTTTTTAAGCCGGTACACCGATCCAGTAATTACGCGTCGTTGCTTTTGTTTAATTAAATCTGTGGCAAGCATAATGTAACTATAAGATAACAATACAATACAACCGTACTTGTACTATATGTATTATAGTACAAGTACGGTTGCAGCGCGAAGGAACAACGTAATTTTGGATTGTCGTTATTTTCTAAAAAAAGTCACCGTTTAGGCGGCTGATTAAGGTAACTTATCGCCGTGACGTTATTTATCACTTATGCCTAACGGGACTACACCAGTATACGCACCTAACTACTTACCTAGATGGACTTCTAGGCAGAAAAGAAAGCCTACCACGTAGTAAACTTCGTGGATTAAGTTGGAAAACGTCACAGCCTATAATTTTACCCTCTAAACTGGAATACATGCATTGTTGCAGGTAAAAGGATGCCAGCCTAGACGAAGTACTTACTAAGGTGAATAGGATCCGAGTTTAGCACTTAGTTGTAATGAATTACACGTAATTTATAAATTACATAATTATAACTGTGTAGCTGCCGCCTGCCCCATGAATTCTCTCAGGCGGCAGCTACACAGAATTCATGGGGTATGTTAATCATCCCGTGGGGGTTTTAGAGGCAACAGAGGGAAATAAAACAGGAGATGGGCAGCAGGATCTTTCTGTTGGCAACTCAAAACCAACCCGCCGACCAAGCATGGCAACTGTAGCAAATATCAGCCGTACCAGGCATTCTATGGGGGCGGCCTATGTTCGGAAGTGGGTATTTTGAAGGCTGAAATGAATGAATGAATGAATATGATTATCATTTAAAAAAACAAAAAAGCTGAAAAAGTTTACTGGATGTACAGTCAATAATATGGGCCGGCCATATAGGTTCTGGCTGATCCCCCTCCCCTCCCCACTGGTATTTTAAAAGCTTACTCAGAATGGTTAAAGGGATTATTAGTAAAATATTATTAGTAAATTATTAATATATATAATTAATATACACGCTATTGCTAAACCTCAAGAGATACTATAAGCCCGTAGATCGGATCAAAACGGATAAGACGATACAAACGGATAATAACAACACAAAAAGGTAACCTTCGTTAACTATGACATCAAGACATCAAACACCTCAATCCCCCTCCCCCTGTGAACATGGGTTCTGTATAGCGCCCGAAACGTCGGAACTTTAAAAGAATTGATAAAATTCAACGCGATAAAATCCGTCAAATTATTTTATTTAATGTGTAGTATTCGCTTAAATGTAAGAAATCAATAATAACTGGCATGTCAAAAACTTTCAACGTATAGAAATAAAAAAGGCAGCTATAATACTAAAACATAGTATCACATGAAAGTTAATGAGTGTATTCTAAGCACATAGATTTTGTATATAAGTAAAAAAATTCGTATATTAGATCACTGCGTTTCCATAATAACTTGATAGTTATATATTCATATAGGTACGACTTTCGCTTTTCGTAATGTCTATTCACTTAACGTAAATTGGAATCATTCAATAAACCCACTTTTCACGTCATTCGCCAAAGAACGGGGATTATAAATCTTTGCTGTGATAAAATATCTATCTTCAAAGTTCAAACACTTAGAGATATCCGCGGCATTCATTGAATTTTGCAGCACATTTCCTTTTAGAGAAATTATGATCTGAAATTATTCTTTCGTGTTTTATGTTAGTAATAACTTTTAATAAAATACGAAAGTATCAAAGATACGAGTATAAATAGTTTTCATGACGCAATATTACCTAACTACCTGTTCACCGCGACTTCGCCCGCGTGTAATTTATTACGATAGTATTTCATGGGTTTTAATTTTTTTACTCGGTACCCTAATTCTTTTTCTAAAATAAAATTTGCCTCCGTTACTCCTTATAACATCAGCCATCTGCTAGTGAAACTCCCGTCAAAATTATCCAGCCATTGGTCAAGATTAACCGGAACAAACAGACAGAAAGACAAAAATTTTAAACATTGTGTTTTTGTTATAAGTACCGTATATACTTTCATAAGCATTTAAAAAGCTGTAATTTTGACATTACAAAGAGACACTTTAAATTTATTTATTTGTATAGATATTTAAGAATTCACGTTCTGGTTAAAAATATGTATACCAAGTAAGTTTATTAGCTGGCGCATTGGAAAGCTCAGCCGAGAGGTGGCAGTGTAAGAGAACACATTACCCCATTTCTTCCAGTGGGTGTCGTAAGAAGCGACTATTGGAAAAGCCAGAGAAAGCTAATGACTTCCGATAGGTGGCGGTATAACCATCTCGTTTCGCTAGCTGTGAAATACCCACACTGGCTAGTGGTAGCGGGGTCAAAGGTGCGAGACGTCTTTTACTGCGATTGACAATCCGTCTACCAAGCGTAACGACTTAGGCATATTCTCCCTACAACTCGAAATGCACATGTCCAACAGAGAGCTTTTACAGCCGAATAATGCGAAGGAGTAGCGATTAGGTGAATTTTTGAATTGTTATACTAAAAATGTAATTTTCATTTATTCATGTGTTTTAAAACTATCCAATACAATAGATAAAGAATAGATCCGCATTCGCAGCCACGACAGTGAGCCTCAAAAAATTCGCATCCGCGGTTGGAAAAACTTTGCATTCGAAACATCCCTACGGCACATCATCACCATCATTGCAGCTCATAACAAATCCACTGCTCAACATAGGCCTCCCTCCATAAAATGCCACAAAGCACGGTCCTGAGCCTCCTCCATCCATCAACGTCCTGTACTCTCTCAACAGGTCGTCACTCCATTTAGCAGGGAGCCATCCTACACTTACAAATAGGCAATAAAGAACCTTTCTTCCCTATCGGTTGGCGGTTCTTCAAGTTATATGGCCGACCTATTGCCATTTCGATTTAGTGATTCGCCTAACTCTAATACTCTTGTTCTACTCCGGATATCCTCATCACACAAAGAAACTACGAATATAGAACTAGACCCCTTTGTGCTGTGCGTTGTTGAGCTTCCTCATACTGCCAGCAGTGAAAAACCAAGTCTCAGATCAATAGGTCATTCATATATTTTATTTTTCATGTTTCTTTTAAAATATATACATATATACATACATACATTACAGCCCTCTACAAGTCCACTGCTGAACATAGGCCTCCACCAAGGAATGCCACTAAGCATGTTCCTGAGCCACCTGCATCCATCGGGTCGTCACTCCATCTAATGGGAGACGTCCCTACACTGCGCCTACTGTTACGAGACCTTTCTTCCCCATTGATTGTCGGTTCTTCGAGCTATATGGCCGGCCCATTGCCAATTCAGCCTACTAATCCGTTGGGATATGTCGGTTACTTTCTCACCTTCTCTTAAAAATATCATTCAAAAATATTTTGTTCAAAAACATTTAAAAAATTACAAAACACACAATCAGTTATAAAATAAATCCTGCAGCCATTTCAGGTTTGATTAAACGCCGCAGACTATTAACTGAGCTCAGTTCGCGTTTTTTTATGAAATTAAAATGAAAAGCGAAGTAAGAGTTCGTGGTAATTCTAGTCCTATGTTAGTAAAATATAAGTAATTCATTAAAAGTAGGTCACGTGTTGTCGTAAGAGAATCTATCACACCATATCGTCCCGTGGGTGTCGTAAAGAACAACTTTTACTGGCTGATGTAGAAAAGAAGAAAAGGCGTCACTATTAATCCCATTTAAGTACGGTTCTGTTATCCACCGTTTTAATTTATGCGAACTCATTCCGATCCAAGCGAGCGGGTGTCTCTAGGAATAAATCAGTTAAATATTATATCTGAAAACCTTTGCTAGTAAAAAGCTTTTGAGTTGGATAAGCGTGATTTGAGATTAAGATAGATCAATCTAAATGTAATAGAGCTGGTCTAGTTCAAGCTCTACTTGCATAATTAGCTCTATTATTGTATACTTATCTACATTTAAGATATTATATGTTAGTAACTATTGATCACGCTAGTAAATTTTTCCATTCAGATAATTTTAACTTAGTCTACATCTATTTCTTAATGTTCAAAAGTTTTCTAAATTAGCTTTTTGATGATAAAGGTTTATAAAAGGCTATCTTAAATGTTATAGAAATACAAAAACTTGCAGTTCTGATAATTTTACTTACTTTTTTACCTTTAATTTACTACGAATCAATTGCCCCATTTCGTCTACTGGGTGTAGTAAGTCGACTATGGCATATGCCAGAAAACTATTATGGCATCTGATAGATGAAGGTATACCATCAAATTTAAGCCTGGCGTAAAATAACAAGACCGGCGACGGTAAGAAGTGTCAAAGATAAAAAAAGAAAGTATCTACAACGGAAGCGAGCCATGTACAGCCGTTGACTTTACGGGCTGATGATGAAGAAGATACTCTTATATCCGTTACAGCCTGGAATATTTGCCATAGCATATGCGTGACAAGCTTGACAAGCGGGTTGGCAACTGCGGTTTTTTATTTTTAGTCGTTTTTAGGAAGACGCTGCTGCCCACCTCCTGGTTGTTTTCCCTCTTTCGCCTCTTACGACACCCACGGGACGATATGGGGTAGTGGACATTCTTACATCGCCACTACACGGTGTCTCACTCTTGTACCAATATGCATTATTTCTTCGTCAAATAAAACGAAAATATATTGAATTAATAAAATGAAATGGCAAACTAAACGCCAAATAATGGGTAAGTGATATTTTTTTTAAATGTAATTCAAAGATGACCTCAAAATAAAATTGAAATGAAAATATCACTCTCTAAAACTACTAGTGTATAATTGCAAAATAACTTTCTAGGTGAAAGTCTCTAACATGGTCTACGACATAGAAGTGTTCCATTTTACTAATGTAACATATAGCTATTAACATATAACATATACTATATTCTACGTGGTAGAGCCATGCTGCAGCTATATTGATAGTATAGTTGTAGCACGAATGGGTCGGCTCAACCGGGGAAGGACCACGCTCTCACAGAATACCAGCCTAAAATAGCAGCTTAATGCTGCTGTGTTTCGTATGGTGAGTGTAGAGAACCGGAGACCTTTTTTAGACCCTTTTTTGGAAAAGAGGCGTTCTATCTTAGTCCTCACGGCCGACAATGCATCTGCATTTAAATTCGCTAACGAAGATATATGTAGATATCTATGGACCACAGCAACCACTTACCATTAGGTGGACTGTGTGCTCGTTTGTCAGCCTTATTTTATTTTTAAAAAAAAAATGATGTATTTCAAAAGAACAAAATGGGGAGATTTTTTACTTTTACTTTTTTATTTTTACATTTTCAATTATATTGGAAGATGAGGAGCATTCAATAAAATTTGTCAATTGAAAAACGTATTACAACTTCGTGAATGAAATACATTTCCTTAGAATAACGATTCAAGAAGAAACGAAGAAATATGATGAATGAATAAGAACGTCTACATTTAGAAACATATAATAAGCATTATAAATGAAAAGTTCTTGCGGCTTGAAAATTATGGTTTCTTTACGAGGAAAAATATTTGTTGATATTTTAATTTGTTTAAGATTTTAATGAATGATTATCATCTTAATATACACAGACAGTTGTTGTACTATCGTCGATCTCTAACAATCTTCTGCTTTTTCTCTGTCATCCTAACAGTTCAATACTAGACAAGGGACTCTCTCATTAAAAAGATTAGATAGAGTTAGTTGTTTCATACAACTAGCGCTTTAGGTCGAATAAGTATTTCACGACTACTATGCGTCAACTGTGTATTTCACATTTTAATATCTGGTGGTTATACGAAGTGGTTATGAGAAGCCACAATATTTCGGTGATCTCCCTCTTTATTAAATCTTACTCTGTAATAGCAAGAATTAGACTTACATCAATAAAACTAAATAGCGTTATAAGTCTCCAACACGCATCGAATAAGGCAATTTAGAAAATAAATAAAGCAATAAATATTGACATACTTTTCCTAGATTTTCCACACCACTTCAGCCCGGCATTGGGTGTACATAGAGAATCACATGTTATTGATTTTCGGGTCTGCATGTACTGTACTCATAAATATAACTAAAATTAGTGTTCGCGTAAATATAAGAAATCATTAACTAAAATTAAGTAAAATTTATTTCAAGCGTAGTCTACCCAAAACTACAGATATACACCTATGCTTGTAGTACAAACACTTAGCTACCCGTTAGAATACGGTATTAATGTCTCTCGACAGATAGTAGTATATTCCTTGATTAATGTCATTCAGCATAGAGCTAAAGTCGTACAGCGATTGTGGGATTATGACTGATTTTATCTATATATACGTTATTTATTACATTATGAATTACGAATTTAGATATTTTATACATTACGAAAGTAATTTTCGGACTCTTATTTCTCGATCTTACTTCTTGTGAACAAAAAATTAAGAGTTATAAAAAATAAATAAAAATCTGAAAGTTTCGTTAGTTCTATCGCAACTTTATGCCTTGAGTTTTCAAATTCTTATCTTATTCTATCTCTCTATCTCACTCTCTCTCAAATAATAACAAAAATATTATAACATTGTAGCAGATGTAAGAAATATCTTTTACGCACCGTATTTTTTGTGTTGTTGTCACGCTGTCTCTTATCGTGTTACTTTTTTTTTAGGATTTTATCATTTTGTATTTTTTTCCATTGCGTTCTTAATTTAAATTTAATATTAAACATTCTCGCCCACTTTCGTGAATTTATCTATACATGTAAAAAAGAACTTTGTTTGTACTACAAAATTTTATAATATAAACGTATATTAGAAAATTCAACACAAAAAGTTTTTTCAACTTCTATTAAATAAAAATAAAATGTTGCCTAATTCTAATACACATAATTTTTTTAAAGTATATTATTGCAAGTTAGTACATTATTTATAAAATACAGTTGTAGGTATATTGTATAAAGTTAATTCATTTTTATTTTGTTATTATTTAAGAATTTGATAATAAAACTAATTTATTTATAGGTCTGGTAAATTCACTCTTTGAAGTACAAACCCTAACTGATCTTACTAAACCATCATCTTTATTTTTGTTAACCAATATAACTTTACCAAGGGGCCAGCAAGAAACCGGGACAGTTTCCTCTTTAATAATAACAATATCATCAATTTTCGAGTTAGGTCTAATTTGTAACCATTTACCTCTTGACTGTAGTTCAGAAATGTAGCCATTATAAAAATGTTTCCAAAACTGTTGTTTTATATTTGTGACTCTCTGATATAGACTTAATCTATCATCCAAACTCTCTGATATGTTAGGTTCAGGTAAGTCGGTCACTTCAGAACAACGCTACTGTGAAGAACTATACATTAGTCCAACAATTCAAGATGAAAGGGGAAATTACATAGTAGAACTACCTATACAGATTGAGAAAAATTCTCAACCGGGAAATTCATTTAACACTGCTTATCGTTGCTTTCTGCAGGTGGAACGCAGATTTCAAAAGGATCCAGAATTACACATACAATATAAGGAATTTAGACACGAATTTTTTTCGCTTAGGACATGCAGAATACATAACAAATTTTCAAAATTCAGATAACAACACGCATTATTATTTGCCACATCACGCAATCATAAAACCTGAAAGCAGAACAAAAAAATTAAGGACAGTTTTCAATGCTAGTGCCAAAACATCAACAGGCATATCTCTCAACGACATATTATTGGAAAGTCCAAACATATACAATGACTTATTGGACATTATAGTAAGATTCAGGATGCATAAATATGTGTTTTCGAGTGATATCGTAAAAATGTTCAGGTCTATAATGGCTAAGCCGAAACATAGGACGTATCAACGAATTCTGTGGAGAGATTCTAAATCTGAGCCGATCAAGTGCTTATAATTGACCACAGTTACTTATGGCACAAAATGTGCACCCTATTTAGCGTGTAGAACACTAAGGACATTTAGCAGAAACACACAAACGAGACTTTCCGCTCGCTGCTGAAATCTTACAGACTGAATGTTATATGGATGACTGCCTTTTAGGTGCTGATAACATTTTACAAGTACAAGAAATCTGCAAACAACTTATACAGTTGCTAAAAAAAGGAAATTTTTACTTGCACAAATGGACTACAAACAATCCTGTAATCTTAGAAAATTTTGTAGACTTTGAACAACAATTTAACATATATTATACAACATATAATTTCACACTTGAACACAATGCTATACATTTCATCTAGAGCTCAATCACAAATATTGATATATTCAATTTTGCAGACTAAAACAAAGAACACTTATTTACTCAATAAGCATCTCTAAGCTTTCTTATAACCAAGCACATCCAATCATAATTCATGCGAAACATCATCATATAACTACACTCATTATACAACAGTATCATCTATGTCTGTTACATTCAGGCATCCAAAGCACTCACTCTATTATAATATTAAAATATTGGTCCATCAACGTTCGCAATGAAGTTAAAAAGATAATACATGGATGCGTTCGTTGTGTAAGATTCCGAGCGCAAGTCTGTGAGCAGCAGATGGTTTGCCTCCCAGCGCCAAGAGTGTTTCTGGACCGTCCTCTTACTCATGTTGGCGTAGATTTTAGTGGAGCTATTTACATAAGAAGCTCTATGAATCGTAACTGCAGATATGTTAAAGGATATATTTGCTTTTTTGTATGTTTAGCTACTAAACCTCTTCATCTAGAGCTGGTATCTGACCTCTCTGCAAATGCATTCATTTGTGCTTTAAAAAGATTTATTTCAAGAAGAGGTATTTGTTGCTATATTTACTCAGACAATGCGATGAATTTTAAAGGATCTCATCAAGAACTAAATGAGTTATACAAATTATTCAAGTGTGAGAGATTTTACAGCGAAATAATAAACTATTGTAGTAAAAAATTCAGTGGTCTTTTACCGTTGCTGTTGCAAGTCTATGGGTGGCCTTTACGAGGCTAGAATAAAGTCAGAGATTCACAAATATAAAACAACAGTTATGGAAACATTTTTATAATAGCTACATTTCTGAACTACAGTGAAGAGTGGTTACAAATTAGACCTAACTTGAAAATTGATGATATTGTTATTATTAAAGAGAAAACCGTCCCGGTTTCTTGCTGGTTCCTTGGTTAAGTAATATTGGTTCCTTGGTTAAGTTAGGTTGGTAAAATAAAGATGATGGTTTAGTAAGATCAGTTATGGTTAGTACTTCAAAGGGTGAACTTACGGGACCTATAAATAAATTATTTTTATTATCAAATGCTTAAATAATCACAAAATAAAAATTAATTAACTTTATACTATATACCTATAACTGAATTTTATAAATAATGTATTAACTTGCAATATTATACTTTTAAAAAATAATTATTGGTATTAGAATTAGGCAACATTTTATTTTCATTTAATAGAAGTTGAGAAAACTTTTTGTGTTGAATTTTCTAATATAAGTTTATATTATATAATTATGTGGTACAAACAACGTTCTTTTTACATATATAGATGCATTCAAGAAAGCGCGCGAAAATGTTTAACATTAAATTAAATTAAGAACGTAAAATATAGTCTGTTTTTCTCGCTTTTGTTTTCTTGACCTTTGACAACACAATTGCAGGCTCATTGTACTCATTGCTTCTTTCTACATTTATTTACAAAATATTAGGTCCTTACATATGAAATTAGCGTTTTGTCGTACTGACCACTTTGATCTGAAATATCTCCTCTTTGGTTAAGAATTCCAAATTCAAATTTATAAATTCATTTAGCTGGTACATTTGAGTTTTGAAAACAGTCATTTATTTGTTTTTTCCTCATTATTTTTTCTTTGGCGTCGCTTATTACCGCACAATGGAAAACATGAACTACCGGTATATTTACGAGTAAAAGTCCTACCGTGGCACCAGTGCTGCAGAAACAGCTCGAAGGATTAATGATGTGTACGGCGCTGGTGTCGCAAAAGAAAGCACAGTACGTTTTTGGTTTCAACGTTTTCGTTCTGGAAATTTCGACCTTCAGAACCAACCCCGTGGACGGCCAGAGACCAAAGTGGAAAATGAAGAATTAAAGGCTATTGTGGATGCGGATCTATCACAAAGCACTTCAGAGATAGCTGCAGGCTTCGGGGTAAGTGATAAAACTGTATTAATTCACTTGAAGCAAATCGGGAAAGTAAAAAAACTTGAACGATGGGTACCTCATGAATTGAGTGAATCGAACTTGCAAACACGCGTCGACTGCTGTGTTACTTTGCTCAACCGACACAATAATGAAGGAATTTTAAATCAAATCATTACTTATGATGAAAAGTGGATACTGTACGATAATCGGAAGCGCTCGTCGCAATGGCTGAGCTCTGGAGACCCAGCCAAATCCTGCCCAAAATGAAAATTGACTCAGAAAAAGTTACTTGTGAGTGTTTGGTGGACTAGCGCCGGTGTCGTTTACTACAGCTTTCTGAAATCTGGCCAAACGATTACGGCAGATATCTATTGATAGCAACTGCAAACCATGAAGGAAGAACTAGCTGCTAAACAACCGAGATTGGTCAATCGCTCTAGGCCACTGCTGCTTCACGACAACGCAAGACCACACACTGCACAACAAACAACCACTAAGTTAGATAAGCTACAATCGGAATTTCTGCGACATCCACCGTACTCCCCGGACCTTGCTCCAACAGATTACCATTTTTCCCGGAATTTGGACAACTTCTTACAAGGAAAAAAATTCAACTCCGATGTGGCAGTCCAAACTGCCTTCAAAGTATTTATTGATTCTCGCCCCTATAGTTTTTTTAGTAAAGGGATCAATGAATTACCTATGAGAT
Organism: Parnassius orleans; assembly: GCA_029286625.1. Taxonomy (NCBI): domain Eukaryota; kingdom Metazoa; phylum Arthropoda; class Insecta; order Lepidoptera; family Papilionidae; genus Parnassius; species Parnassius orleans. The sequence goes on along the minus strand of JAGSMP010001735.1, from coordinate 15,255 downwards.
GGCAAAGGTGCATTGATAACAACGGTGCATACTTTGATTAATTAAATATATTTTACAAAAAAAAATTGACTTTGTATTCCTCCCGTACAAAACGCTAATTTCATATATAAGGACCTAATATTATTAAAACATAATATGTTTGTAATATTAAAATAAAAGAAGTTCAAAGTAAGTACAACATTTACCATATTTTTAATTTTATTTTACTTATGACATGTTAGTTATACTGCTGGTGCTACGACGGGCATAAAAAAATACTATAATTTTTTTAGAACTTTTTTGTTATGTAAGCTTTTAACTAAGTTCTTAAAATTTTTTAGAGATATATTTTGCGTCGATATGTTCTTTAATGTTTCAAGTTTTTAATCAAAGCTAATTTAGGTTCACGAAAGTGCTCTGAGCTCTTCTAGGTAGCTCGTAGCACCCGTGCGTCGAAGGTCTCTACGAACATGCTACGAATGATTTTTAAATTTAAAAAATATAATTAATTCTTCCAGGTACTTATTATAAATGCACATTTACTCGTATGCATTTATTGGACGTTTGGAGCTCGATAAAGGGGAGCATGTCGGAAACAGACATGATTCAGAGAGTCTTTCATGAGTTGATGAAATCTATTCTGGACGTCGAGAATGTGGATTCCGACAGTCTACTGACCCGTGTGAAATACATTTGCAACTGGATATCTATATTTTGGAAGGAGGCTAAACGATCAAAGTCGGAGATTGTCGAAAAGCTTCGCGACTGGCTCAATGTTGTAGAAGAGTGCAGCCTTACCGCCTCTACCAGCCTGTTGAAAATACTGGTTAAATGCCCTGCACCAGTAGTGGCAGTAGTAGTGCAGGGAACCGGTACAGAAAAGACACACAGTGTCGCAGGGTGGATAGATTATCTCAGGTAGATGACTCTCCAGTTAATGCGTTACTAAATAAATCCAAAAACTCCACTTTTTCACAATTCAGTACCGAAAAGGTTTTGTGTTTTATTGTAGAGGCCAAGTTAACTAAACATCAGTATTTATTATTCAAAGAATTCATTCACTCTAAAATTTACAATGTCTTGCCTTCATATCAAAAAGTACTGGATGCGAAAACGCGGTGTTATCCTTCCGAAGAATGGATAACAGAATCATCGACCGAAGTTACTTACAATCTTTGTTAGATCATATGACTACTCGGATACTTGAATCCCAAAAAGAAGTATTAAGTACAATCTCTCCAAATTCTAGTGAAGATTTTTTATTAATAGGTAAGTGGGGTTTTGACGGTAGCACGGGACAAAGTGAATATAAACAAAGTTTTTCGGATTCAAGTATCGAGGATGGAAATTTATTTGTTACTTCATATATTCCTCTACAGTTAGTTTGTAAATCACCTCAGACCCTGATCGCATGATATGGAAAAATTCGTCCCGAAAACCCTTCATCCACGAGATTTTGTTGAAGTTGAAGGCAATAAATAAAAAAAGTCAACAAAGAGCATTAGTTACAACCAAAACAGTTTGTTATTTAGAATTTTAGAATAGCTAAGAATATTTTGACTTTGATCATTAAACTATTAATAGCTTATGTACATCTTAAGCTAGACAGATATTGTTTTGTGAAGACTAATGTTTTGTAAAGCTAGTTTTTTTTTAAATATAGGTACTTACTATAACTAAGAAAATAATATTATTAATATATTTATATTATTTATTAATATATTATTATTATATTATTAATAAAACTTACTAAAAAAAAATATTCTGAAAAAGACTATCTATACACAACGAATGAATCACGCTCTTAGTCTTTCGCTCGTTCGTTTGATTCGTTCATGTACAGCAAGCCCAAACTCGAGTTAAGCGCAACTTTAGTTAACTCGAGTTGCGCTTAACTCGAGTTGACCAATCGCTAGTTCAGCTAGATAATGATTATCATATTAATCAGTATCTCATTAATCTTATTAATTATCTTATTAATCAGCAATCAGAACATACAAATGTTAAGCTTTCTTCATTATCCACACATCGCAAATATCAGCGGGGCTTTGAACGACATTGGGCACGAACATGATCATAGCGACAGCAATTACGGCATTGAAATATAGGTAGCTGGTTAACTGTAACTGGTAATACTGTGTTGTAATTTTTTTCTGGAAGTGTCTGTCCAGCAAAAGTCAACACAACACTCTTTCACAAATTTCTTAATTTTCACATTAAGTCTGCGGGCTTTAATGACTGGTCAATATTATGGGGGTAAGAAAGGCCCGACACTAGATCTTCTAAAGACCAATCAATAGGTTATGGCAGAGTATTTTTTAAAGAGTGGGTTGTCAACAAAAGAATTGAAAAAATTTGCAGATTTAAGTTGGACTGATTTAAGAATCTTAACAGCATAACAAAATATTTGTAGATAAAAAGAAACTACGTGTATTAACCAACACAATGACAAACTGAGAAACATCCATCTACATAATGTGCATTGTGATTTAAAAAATTACGAGTCAGTACGACAGTAAAAATTTAGTTTTTTAATTATTATTAACGAATTGTATTCCGAGACAAAAATTAATTTTCCGTTTTTAATAATTATTATAACAACCTAGGAACAACAAAGTGCACAAAAAACGGCTCCATTCAGTACGTCTAGCCTGATTAAGTGGTGTAATTTACCTGATGAACATTGGCTCGTTTTGGCGAAATGCAGGCTATTTCCCTATTTTGGTAGCTTTACAACAGGAATTCGTAAACATTTAATTATAATATTTCGTTTTAATTTTAAAAATAGAACCCATCCTTTATAGATTTTTGTGTTATGCATTTCTTTTATACGATATAAATATCTGAATTTATAAGCCCCAGGTGGTATATCCTAATATGGCTTCGTAGCCATTTATGTATATTGAAGGTGGTTTAATTTGATTTTTTTTTTCTCGTAAAAGAAAAAGGAAAGGCAAACGAAAATACGTAGAAATCTTTTGTTTACGTATTAATTATTATATGTTTATCAAAAATGTCGTTAGCAGAGCACTTATATATAATGTCTTTATTTAAATATTTTTTTTATGGAATAAGGGTGATAAACGAGCACACAGTCCACCTGATGGTAAGTGGATGCTGAGGTCCATAAACATTGATAAGACTAGCGACGCGTAGTAGACATGCTCTTGACGAATTGCGCTTGCACACAATATGTCACGATCATATGGAGGTCATCGGTTATTTAGGTGCACGAAAGTGCTCTGAGCTCTTCTAGGTAGCTCGTAGCACCCGTGCGTCGAAGGTCTCTACGAACATGCTACAAATGATTTTTTAATTAAAAAAGTATAATTAATTCTTCCAGGTACTTATTATAAATGCACATTTACTCGTATGCATTTATTGGACGTTCGGAGCTCGATAAAGGGGAGCATGTCGGAAACAGACATGATTCGGAGAGTCTTTCATGAGTTGATGAAATCTATTCTGGACATCGAGAATGTGGATTCCGACAGTCTACTGACCCGTGTGAAATACATTTGCAACTGGATATCTATATTTTGGAAGGAGGCTAAACGATCAAAGTCGGAGATTGTCGAAAAGCTTCGCGACTGGCTCAATGTTGTAGAAGAGTGCAGCCTTACCGCCTCTACCAGCCTGTTGAAAATACTGGTTTAATGCCCTGCACCAGTAGTGGCAGTAGTAGTGCTGGGAACCGGTACAGAAAAGACATTGCAGATTGCAGCAAGTGTTCACAGTGTCGCAGGTTGGCTAGATTATCTCAGGTAGATGACTCTGCGGTTAATGCGTTACTAAATAAATCCGGAAACTCCACTTTTTCACAATTCAGTACCGAAAAGGTTTTGTCTTTTATTGTAGAGGCCAAGTTAACTAAAACCTCAGTATTTATTATTCAAAGAATTCATTCACTCTAAAATTTCAAACGTCTTGCCTTCATATCAAAAAGTACTGGATGCGAAAACGCGGTGTTATCCTTCCGAAGAATGGATAACAGAATCATCGACCGAAGTTACTTACAATCTTTGTTAGATCATATGACTACTCGGATACTTGAATCCCAAAAAGAAGTATTAAGTACAATCTCTCCAAATTCTAGTGAAGATTTTTTATAAATAGGTAAGTGGGGTTTTGACGGTAGCACGGGATAAAGTGAATATAAACAAAGTTTTTCGGATTCAAGTATCGAGGATGGAAATTTATTTGTTACTTCATATGTTCCTCTACAGTTAGTTTGTAAATCAAACACCTCAGACCCTGACCGCATGATATGGAAAAATCCTCGCCCTACATCTACGAGACTTTGTTGAAGTTGAAGGCAATAAATGAAAAAAGTCAACAAAAAGTATTAGCTACAACCAAAACAATTTGTTATTTAGAATTTTGTAATAGCTAAGAATATTTTGACTTTGATCATTAAACTGTTAATAGCTTATGTACATCTTAAGCTAGACAGATATTGTTTTGTGAAGACTATTGTTTTGTAAAGCTAGATTTGTTTCTAAATATAGGTACTTACTATAACTAAGACTAAAAACAAAAATATATAAGTATAGTTTATGTTTCAGCAAAAAAATTATATTCTGAAAAAGACTATCTATGCACAACGAACGAATCGCGCTCTTACTCTTTCGCTCGTTCGTTTGATTCGTTCATGTACAGCAAGCCCAAACTCGAGTTAGGGAGAGTCAACTTTAGTTAACTCGAGTTGCGCTTAACTCGATTTGACCGATCGCTAGTTCAGCTAGATAATTATTATCATATTAATCAGTATCTCATTAATCTTATTAATTATCTTATTAATCAGCAATCAGAACATACAAATGTTAAGCTTTCTTCATCATCCACACATCGTAAATATCAGCGGGGCTTTGAACGACATTGGGCACGAACATGATCATAGCGACAGCAATTACGGCATTGAAATATAGGTAGCTGGTTAAATGTAACTGGTAATACTGTGTTGTAATTTTTTTCTGGAAGAGTCTGTCTGCAAAAGTCATCACAACACTCTTTCACAACTTTCTTAATTTTTACATTAAGTCTGCGGGCTTTAATGACCGGTCAACATTTTAGGGGTAAAAAAGGCCCGACACTAGATCTTCTAAAGACCAATCAATAAGTTATGTCAACAAAAGAATTGGAAAAATTAGCAGATTTAAGTTGGACTGATTTAAGAATCTCAACAGGATAACAAAATGATTGTAAATAAAAAGAAACTGCGTGTATTAACCAACACAATGACAGACTGAGAAATATCCATCTACACAATGTGCATTGTGATTTAAAAATTACGAGTCAGTACGACAGTAAAAATTAAGTTTTTTAATTATTATTAACGAAATATATTCCGAGACAAAAATTAATTTTCCGTTTTTAATAATTATTATAACAACCTGGAAACTACAAAGTGCACAAAAAATGGCTCCGGTCAGTACGTCCGGCCTGATTAAGTGGTGTAATTTACCTGATGAACATTGGCTCGTTTTGGCGAAATGCAGGCTGCCTTATTTTGGTAGCTTCACAACAGGAATTCGTAATCATTTAATTATAATATTTCGATTTAATTTTAAAAATAGAACCCATCGTTTACAGATTTTTGTGTTATGCATTTCTTTTATACGATATAAATATCTGAAATTATAAACCCCAGGTGGTATATCCTAATATAGCTTCGTAGCCATTTATGTATATTGAAGGTGGTATAATTTGATTTTTTTTCTCGTAAAAGAAACAGGAAATGCTTTGGTATATGTAGAAATCTTTTGTTTACGTATTAAATATTATATGTTTATCAAAAATGTCGTTAGCAGAGCACTTATATATAATGTCCTTATGTAAAGATTTTTTTATGGAATAAGGATGATAAACGAGCACACAGTCCACCTGATGGTAAGTGGATGCTGAGGTCCATAAACATTTACATTTTTCCTCGAATAAGTATCAAAATGCAGATGCGTTGTCACTCCTGAGGACTAAGATGAAATGCCTCGTTTCCAGTAAAAAGGGTCTCTTGTTCTCTTCACTCACCATACGCAACACAGCAGCATTCAGATGCTATTTTACGTTGGTATTCTGTAAGAGCGTGGGCATACCCCGGCCGAGACGACCCATTCATGATACAACTATAATATATCTGCAGCGTGGTTCTACCACGTTTAAAAATATACAATTACACAAAAAAAAAATAGCTAAAAAATCAGTGCGACAGTTCAAGTTTTTATTTTATTTTTTATAAACGAAATATATTCACAGACTTAAATACAATTTTCCATTGATAATAATAAAAATCACAACCTACAAACCGTAAAGTGCACAAAAAATGGCTCCAGTCAATACGTCTGGCCTGATTAAGTGGTGTAATTTACCTGATGAACATTGGCTCGTTTTGGCGAAATGCAGGCTGCCCTATTTTGGTAGCTTCAGAACAGATATCCGTACACATTTAATTATAATATTTCGTTTTAATTTTAAAAATAGAACTCACCCTTTATAGTTTTTTGTGTTATGCATTTTTTTATGTCTCAGACAATCAAAAGATCTTGCGTGTTAGTAACAATTACAAATATTAACAATAAGAGTGTACACGTTAACGTTATTTAATACTTATAATTAACGGTTATAACGACGTTATAATTTTAATGTTTTGGAATGGCATAAAGCGTATTGGTTATTGCATAACAGTTTATGTTTTGTAAATAATGTCATCACATCCTGTTTTACATCCTAGAATTATAAAATATACCACTGTTATCAGACTTTTATAAATTTTTCAAATTTATTAATAAGTGTTATACCTAGATATAAAAATACAAACATACTTTAGAGTTTTTTTAATAATTTCATTTCGTAAAATCGTTTTAAATACTTCCTGTATTAGGAAATATTAAGAAGGAGGAAGGATAAGGGGAAAAACTTAATTTATTTCCATTACCCATTCCCTAAATGATTCTTTTGTTTCGGTTCAGACGTATTTTTCAGATCACATCATGGCTTTGTCGTAAGATTTGGGAAAATTGTTACCTATGGATCTTTTGGGAGTGCACAGTAGTCCCGCGCTCTAAGAAGGGCGGTCATAGGAAGTCAATCTAAAAATTACCGTTTATACTGTGTGCTAACGTAAATAAAAGTATATTTTGGTGACAGTTGAGGTAATTTACAACTAAAATACAGTATATTTTTTATAAACAGACATTTACTCGTATAGAAAAGAATATAAAAATAAAAAATGTAAAGGGATTAAAAAGTTACTACTAAATACTAAATTTTAAGTTATAGATTTTATTTATTTATTTTAACTTATATATCTAACATATCCAAACTTCTCTAGATAATAAAGATTTTGCGGAGTTTTGAAAAAAGTTACGAGCCGTATTTCCATCATTAGAGGTGCCACTTCCTCCACTACACGGTTTGTCAACTATTAAACCCAACCGATCCATGAATTGCTGTTGAACAAGTAGCTTTTTCTGTGCAACAAGAGCCTTGTGTTCATCGGAACACGCCTGCCATTTTTTAAGTCAAGTTTATATGAAAGGTGTATGAAATATTCGAAAAATCTTATGTATGAATGAAGTGGAGATAAGCCAAACTGAAATTTAGAGGAATCTACGGGTCTGCTCAAAGAACTTTGAATGTCGTTCATCTGCTTAGGTGTTGCACGATAGATGTAACACCTCATAGAAGTCGAGCACAATATACTTTACCTTCAACCATGATCAGTTGTAGAGAATGCTGTACTCTTATTTCACGGTTATCGAAAAAAATGGCTTTCATTGCAAGTTGCTGATTTGGTTTGCGATGTAAGCTTCTTCTTGCACAGAAAGCTCCATAGTTTCTTCGGCAAATTGGAATCGAATGGGTCTACAAAATCTCGTGGATGAAGGGCGAGGATTTTACTATATTATGCGATCAGGGTCTGAGGTGTTTGATTTACAAACTAACTGTAGAGGAACATATGAAGTAACAAATAAATTTCCATCCTCAATAATTGAATCCGAAAAACTTTTTTTATATTCACTTTGTCCCGTGCTACCGTTGAAACCCCACTTACCTATTAATAAAAAATCTTCACTAGAATTTGGAGAGATTGTACTTAATACTTCTTTTTGGGATTCAAGTATCCAGTAGTCATATGATCTCACAAAGATTGTAAGTAACTTCGGTCGATGATTCTGTTATCCATTCTTCGGATGGATAACACCGCTTTCACATCCAGTACTTTTTGATATAAAGGCAAGACGTTTGAAATTATAGAGTGAATGAATTTTTTGAATAATAAATACTGATGTTTAAATAACTTGGCCTCTACAATAAAAGACAAAACCTTTTCGGTACTGAATTGTGAAAAAGTGGAGTTTTCGGATTTATTTAGTAACGCATTAACTGCAGAGTCATCTACCTAAGATAATCTAGCCACCCTGCGACACTGTGAACGCTTGCTACAATCTGCAATGTCTTTTTGTACCGGTTCCCAGCACTAGACGCGGTAAGGCTGCACTCTTCTACAACATTGAGCCAGTCGCGATGCTTTTCTACAATCTACGACTTTGATCGTTTAGCCTCCTTCCAAAATAAAGATATCCAGTTGCAAATGTATTTCACACGGGTCAGTAGACTGTCGGAATCCACATTCTCGACGTCCGGAATAGATTTCATCAACTCATGAAAGACTCTCCTGTTCTCGACATGTTTCCGTCTGTTTTCAGCATGCTCCCCTTTATCGAGATCCAAAAGTCCAATAAATGCATACGAGTAAATGTGCATTTATAATAAGTACCTGGAAGAATTAATTATATTTTTTAAATTAAAAAATCATTTGTAGCATGTTCGTAGAGACCTTCGACGCACGGGTGCTACGAGCTACCTAGAAGAGCTCAGAGCACTTTCGTGCACCTAAATAACCGATGACCTCGACATGATCGTGACATATTGCGTGCAAGCGCAATTCGTCACGAGCATGCCTACTACGCGTCGCTAGTCTTATCATTGAGTTTTCCCTTCAGTCGGCAGTCCTTATGACTGCCTCTGTTTTTATTTTTTTCCTCCGTTCGCCGCTCTTGGGTGTCAAATCATGTTGGTGTCAATAGGACTATGGTCAAAGTTGGTTAATCAGTGGTTAATCAGTGACATTGGTGCTTATTACTCGACTCTTTCATCTATATAGAGAGGAGTTCTTCATCTTGGTAGAGGTCGCCCGTCCGAGGGCCGGGCATGTAAAGATGCCAGATCGTTGAGATGTTTGTGTGACCTGTTGTCGACGCAGTCAAACATACCGCGCGCTAGCCGGACCACAAACTCCTGATTGCTCTACAGCTTCAGGTTGGCCGCTATGATGTCGTTCCGGACGTAACGACCTGCACCGACGATGGTCCGTAAGGATAGGTTCCGCTGCGCCTACAACCGTTGTCGATCACTCAAGAGTGCCTACCAGGCCGGAGCAGCGTATGTTAGGTTAGGTTTTATATAGAGCTTAAAGAGTTTCAGTTTCGTTTTGACGGTAGCTTAGACGCCAGGACGGGACGAAACATTGCCCGCGCACCTCTGGCATTGCGAAGGACGATGTCGATGTGCGCAGTCATGCGCAGCATCCTGTCTATCCGGCATCCAAATTCAATCACGAAATCACGGCCTTCTGAAACGCGATTTCTTGACCTCTGAGCGTCAGCAGTGGTGGTAGATTCCTGAGATGGAGGGTAAGTAGAGTGGTTGTGTTCCTTCCCCTGGTATTGAAATTGATCATGGGCGGTAAGTACATACTAAATATACCTTTTTTATTTCAATCCTATCTACTAAGTTTAGTAATGAAAGTTGTCCCAATTCAACATAGAGTTTACGATTAATTTATTCTGTTACGTCCTGCTAACTCTAGTTTCGTTTTTTCCGTATTGGCACATCTATAAGCTGAAATCAGTTACCTTAGTTATTGGGAGAAAATTTGATTAATCCTAGTATTATAGTCTGTAAACGGTTACTTTTTAATAACTCAGTCTAATAGTGTCCATCTCATTTATATTAAAATGAAGTAAAAATTATTAGTGTAGAAGATATTTTCAGTATCAGATAGTGGGAAGAGTAACAGGTTGTAATTTTTTTCACTGATGTTTAGACGTTTGTAAAATGTTGATATTAATAAATATAAAGCTATCAAATATTAAGGTTTTTTATTCAAAAATCCATTTAAAAACGGCGCAAAAGACCTCAGCTGCGTTACAACTTGTCCCAGCGAGTTGTCAATAGTGCTTTACGATGGCTGTTGAAAATATAATTCGCTAGATAAAACTATTCAAAAAGCACAAAAACGATACAAATTGAAAATCTAAATAAAATTTTACATAAGATAGACTAGAACTATTAACCGTAGCATTCGTCTTACCCAATTTATCTAGAGATTTGTCAAAAGTGGCACTTTCAGCCCCGCTCTCCCCTATTTATAGTTACAGTTACAGTAGTGCAATACACTCTTACTAAGAAATGAAAAGATAATACGAGTTATTGTCAATATCATATCTAAATTAAAAAACATTAACATTAACTTCTGGCGTAAATGAAGTGATACTGCCATAAATTTTTGACATTTGCCGTAGTTGAATAAAACTATTTTTACGGATTTTTTTGCTATTGTCATTGTAATTTTACTAATGTGAAGTGTTCACGTAAATATAAGAAATCATTATTTGCCATTGTTGCCTCCTACGGCACCCACTGGACGAAATCGGGTCTAAATACATTTCACCGTAGTAATATCGGCAGGAAATGGGAGAGAAAACTAATTTCGACTCAAGAAACGTTAAAGTGTTCACGTACTCTGTATAGAATTTTAAGCGATATGAGTAACCTTTTAGTCTGGTTTAACAGTTTCGAAGTGGATTCTCGCAATTTAAGCAATCTAGCTGATGGCTTCGTAGCTTATAAAAATACTGCATGATTTTTTTCATATTATTTGTTGTACATTATGCTAAGTCTTCGGTGAAGTCATTGCGCTTCCTAATGAATATTTATAGATTCTATTTTTACCACTAATTTAGGTCCAAATTTGGGCATTTACGAGACTGAAGCAATTACCATAAATTTCATGAAAGAGTCGCCTGTATTCACATATTTTGGCAAGTCTATTTGTGAGCGCCGAGTTGAGACATAACAGTATACCATCTTATATACTTGCATTATATATCGAATTTTGACACCTATAACGGTGACGAAGAAGACTGTAGCATACGTCCATACATCCGGTCTATCATGCAATAGCCAATCCACCTGCTAAGCATGGCGATACCGGCATTCACCCTACTTCGAGAGAGGTCCACGCTCAGTACTGGACCATTTATAAACGGATGAAGACAAAAATTATAATCATAAACACTATCAGGTGTATGGACTATCGAGTCCCTTTGTCACTCAAAACTTATTTTAAAAACACCTAAATTTAAACATTTGTATACATCCTTTTCCAAGATAAAAACTGTTCAAATTGTAGTGGACGAAGCACATATCGCTGTTAATTAACAATTGACAATGTCGCATGCATTAAGCACAGCCTCGTTTAATGCGGAGGAAATTAACATCCAGAGACAAAAGCCGTCCTCTCCAATCTAAATTGCCTCTATAGAATATCTCGACTAAAACAATGTTCGTTTATCTTTATAATTGACACATGTATCTTTGTTATATATTGGATATAATATGTACATTTCAATATATAATCTATATGAGATCATAATCGCAGCTACAGAAAGGATTTCTTACAGGTATTCTTTACTTTCAGTCTGGTATTGCTTGCAAAAATAAACTTTATGGTAACTATCTCTTGGACACTTGTTATGTTTAAACAATATTGAATTAAATATTTTTATGTAAGGGATGAGCTTTTGACTATAATTGAAATATTTATATTAAATATAATTGAATTATTTTACATTTTAAGTTAGTTAATACTTCAAACATTAAAAAAGTAATTCAAATGATATTTAAAACCTTTTAGTTAGCTCAAGATGAAGTAAAAATGAAGCGGGAATATATATGTATATAAAGCCACGCTGCAGCTGTACAAGTGGCATGAAAAAGAAGTTAGATAATCTTTACTCATTTGTTGACCTGGCAAGTTATACGAGGGTGGATTGAAAAGTACTCGGCCTAACACAGATCCATTCAATTCTAAAAATCAAATCTACCCACATTATTTAGTTCAGTTCAGACTAGTTCATTGTGTGAAGTTCGAAACGTGTGCGATAATTAGTTGTGATTTTATAAATTTATTAACAAAGTAATCGGACATAATTTCCGCGAATGGAGCAAATCGAGCAGCGTGCCGTCATTAAGTACCTCCATAAGAAGGGGCTATCATCAAAAGCCATCTATGATGACATGTTCAGTACATTAGGCGATTGTGCTCTGTCATATTCATCTGTCAAAAAATGGATAGCAGAATTTAAGCGTGGTAGAGAGAGTGTGAAAGATGAACCCCGCTCTGGAAGGCCTTCAACGTCAACTACTGACGAAAATATTAAAAAGTACTTGATTTAATAATGGAGACCGCAGATTAAAATTAGAGAGATAGCCGAGATTATAGGCATCTCTTATGAACGAACTCAAAACATCATTGTCAACGAGTTGGGTTTCCACAAGGTGTCTGCGAGGTGGGTTCCGCGACTGCTTTCAGTTGAACAAAAGGACGCGATTGACTATTTCACGCGACTGTTTGGAGTTATTTGAAGCCGATGCAGATGATTTTTGAATCGTTTTGTTACTATGGACGAAACATGGGTTCATTACTGTACACCGGAAACAAAACAACAATCAAAACAGTGGAGAAGACCTGGTTCACCACCCCTAAAAGGCTAAGTCGATTTTGTCGGCAAATAAGGTGATGGCTTCAGTATTCTGGGACTCGAAAGGTGTGATTATGATTGATTATCTTGAAAGGGTCAGACTATAAACTCTGATTACTACTGCACCTTACTACGTCGTTTACGAGAGGAAATAAAAGAAAACGTCGAGGAATGCTCAGAAGAAAAGTCCTGTTTCATCAAGATAACGCCCGTGTTCACACGTCAGTACAGTCAATGGCTGAAATTCACAACTGTGGCTTTGAACTGTTACCGCATCCGCCGTATTCACCTGATCTGGCACCATCAGACTTCTTTCTGTTCCCTAACCTAAAAAAGCACTTGGGAGGTCAAAGATTTTCGACAAACGACGAGGTCAAAGCAGCTGTAGACGCATATTTTGACTCTAAGGAAGAATCATTTTTTTTCAACGGTCTAAATGCTTGGAAGGGGAGGTGGCAAAAGTGTATTGAACTTGATGGTGATTATGTAGAAAAATAAAAATATTACTGATTTAGTATGTGTTTATTTTCTTGGTTAGGCCGAGTACTTTTCAATCCACCCTCGTACAACATCGTTAACAGGGGCCATTCACGTAGCGACGGTAGTGCAGACCGTCGATCGAACCGTTACAACGACAGTTCTATAGTGATTCACACTATCAAACAGGGCAGCGATATAAACCCGCTCATTAAATTCTTTTATTTTAATAATTTATTATTTCTTCTTTTATTTTTCTTTGTTTCATAACTCTTATTTATTAATTTCAACACGGACACTACTTTTCTAACATTTATTACTGATTAGCATGGTCGTTCGGACTATCGCAAACATAAAGACAACACGCCACGATAGATGCGGTCGTGTCGCAAGTTTCGATGAAGTTTTAATCGAGCCTTCGACATGACCTTGCTGGAATAGACCGCTCTGCAACCAATCAATTCACAATCGAACCTATCGCATATTATTAAAGTTCGTGAGTGGTCAGTACGACCGTCGCACGTCAATGGCCTCCTTAAAGCTTGAACACTTTCACTTTTATTCAAAATAATTTTATTTGAAACATAATATTAAAATATTGGTCCATCAACGGTCGCAATGAAGTTAAAAAGATAATACATGGATGCGTTCGTTGTGTAAGATTCCGAGCGCAAGTCTGTGAGCAGCAAATGGCTTGCCTCCCAGCGCCAAGAGTGTTTCTGGACCGTCCTCTTACTCATGTTGGCATAGATTCTAGTGGAGCTATTTACATAAGAAGCTCTATGAATTGTAACTGCAGATATGTTAAAGGATATATTTTCTTATTTCCATGTTTAGCTACTAAAGCTCTTCATCTAAAGCTGGTAACTGACTTCTCTGGAAATGCATTCATTTGTGCTTTAAAAAGATTTATTTCAAGAAGAGGTATTTGTTGCTATATTTACTCAGACAATGCTATGAATTTTAAAGGAGCTCATCACGAACTAAATGAGTTATACAAATTATTCAAGTGTGAGTGATTTTACAGCGAAATAATAAACTATTGTAGTAAAAAATTCAGTGGTCTTTTACCATTGCTGTTGCAAGTCTATGGGTGGCCTTTACGAGGCTAGAATAAAGTCAGAGATTCGCTAATATAAAACAACAGTTATGGAAACATTTTTATAATAGCTACATTTCTGAACTACAGTGAAGAGGTAAGTGGTTACAAATTAGACCTAACTTGAAAATTGATGATATTGTTATTATTAAAGAGAAAACCGTCCCGGTTTCTTGCTGGTTCCTTGGTTAAGTAATATTGGTTCCTTGGTTAAGTTAGGTTGGTAAAATAAAGATGATGGTTTAGTAAGATCAGTTATGGTTAGTACTTCAAAGGGTGAACTTACGGGACCTATAAATAAATTATTTTTATTATCAAATGCTTAAATAATAACAAAATATAAATAAATTAACTTTATACTATATACCTATAACTGAATTTTATAAATAATGTATTAACTTGCAATATTATACTTTTAAAAAATAATTATTGGTATTAGAATTAGGCAACATTTTATTTTCATTTAATAGAAGTTGAGAAAACTTTTTGTGTTGAATTTTCTAATATAAGTTTATATTATATAATTATGTGGTACAAACAACGTTCTTTTTACATATATAGATGCATTCAAGAAAGCGCGCGAAAATGTTTGACATTAAATTAAATTAAGAACGTAAAATATAGTCTGTTTTTCTCGCTTTTGTTTTCTTGACTTTTGACAACACAAATTGCAGGCTCAAAGCTTTTTTCTACATTTATTTATAAAATATTATTAAAACATAAAATGTTTGTAATATTAAAATAAAAGAAGATCAAAGTATGTACAACATTTACCATATTTTTAATTTTATTTTACTTATGACATGTTAGTTATACTGCTGGTGCTACGACGGGCATAAAAAAATACTATAATTTTTTTAGAACTTTTTGTTATGT